>CM031585.1:4936708-4963940 GCA_018467065.1 Ephestia elutella
TTAGACACAGTTTACAAGTCTAATGCATAGTATCAATGCAATTCAGATCTTTATCTTATCTATTTTACAAACGTTGTAAACATTGTCATTAAATAACTAATATTGACCAATTTATTAATGCAAGTTTATATTTGATAAGATAGCCGTAAGAAATAAATTATTAGATAGGCATTTAGGATGCAGTTGTAGTTCAAGAAGCAATGTATTTAAAAGATTTGGTACTAAGTATTTACTACTCCTTATACAACTGACAATAAAAGTTCAATATCTTTATCTCTATGAGAAAAGTTCATTATCTACAAGTATACAGGTATTTTCTTTTTTTATATTGAGAATTTACGCAGATCGTAGTTATATTTAGAGCTCCTGTCTAGTTGGTCTAGCTAGTATAACTAATGATTCTGGCATCTTCTAATTAGACGTTAATCGGCGAGTACTCGTACTTATTGGCAACAGCAAAGGTATGCAAATGAAATCTATTTTATAGTTGGTAGTAAAGTAGGCGAGTTTTCAAATAATAATTCTGAACTTATAAACGAAAGGCCATGCTGGTCTGGGAGCGAAGAAAAAACATAGAATGTGCCAGTTGCTTCTCTTCCCGCGCAGATTGTAAAAGCCAATCGAGGGAAATGGCTTTAAACTGGGGATTCCTCCACTCATAGGCGATGGGCTAGCAACCTGTCACTATACCTGAATCTCCATTCCATCAGAGAGCCCACTATTGAGCTAAGCGTGGCCTTCGAGTCTCACGACTCTTGGCTCTGTCTACCCCGTAAGGGATAAAGACATGATTCTATGTATGTATGTATGTAAACGAAAGGGGTCGACGATTCAGATATTACTGGCAACACCTAGAATGGCCCAAACCAAAACAGAGAAGGTTGGCGTAGACCTTCGGGCAACACGGACTTCCGAACCCGCGTTCGGAAGTCCGTGTGTCCGGCCTCCTTCTGTCTATGTCAGAGCAACAAAGACATCCCCGCGGATGTCTTTGTTGCTCTGACATAGACAGAAGGAGGCCTATCCCATAGTGGGTTAAGGAAGGCTGATTTATGATGATGATCCATACGTAGGTAATAAAAACTAAGATAAAAACTTTTTTCCCAGAGATATTGTATTTTTGAAGATTTCCAACCGGAAACAGATGATTACGAATAGGTTTTGCAAGGTTGAAATTATTTTTGCCACGATCAAATCTTTTGATTTTCAGACAAGATACATTTTAATATATACTTAATACACTAAAAATAATAGAGAGACCACTTCAAATAAAAGTTTTTCAAATTATCATATTGCTGGTTTGTTTTTATTTTATGAAAATGCGATGCAAACAGAATTTTTATCGCTTTTGAACTCAAAATATAACTCATGGGAGTTTTCACAAATCTTATCTTTTATTGGTACCTATACATATATTCTTACTTACCTATGATAAGCTTGACTTGGTTATCAGTATTTGTGCGTTTTAATGTACTTTGTCTATTTCTTAAGATATGAAGATCTCGACATCTTACATTACAATCATATAAGTATTAGTGAAACTGTCTCAGTTCCATTAAAAAACTAAGGTTTGAACAGATGAAGATTAATGAAAATGACAAATGGGATTAAATCACCGAAATCGGAATAATTACTTACCTATGATAAGCTTGACTTGGTTATCAGTATTTGTGCGTTTTAATGTACTTTGTCTATTTCTTAAGATATGAAGATCTCGACATCTTACATTACAATCATATAAGTATTAGTGAAACTGTCTCAGTTCCATTAAAAAACTAAGGTTTGAACAGATGAAGATTAATGAAAATGACAAATGGGATTAAATCACCGAAATCGGAATAATATAGATAGTCGTCGGAGCCCAGCAATAATTTAGGAAAAGTATAACGTCTTTATCCCTTACGGGGTAGACAGACCTTTATCCCTTACGGAGTAGACAGACAGGGCCAAGAGTCGTGAGAGCCGAAAGCCATGCTTAGCTGTATAGTGGTAAAAGCTATTAGCCTCTACATTTACCCAGTGTAAATTAGAATAGAATGCGGAATGATTGTACAATGATGCGCGTGATTACTAAGATCAACGAAGTTAATTTTAAAATCACGGTTCTTCAAACAAATGACGCATTGCGTGAACAGGATAAACGTACGAATGAATCCACATTTATGTGAATGAATCATATGCCTTGTCTAGGCCTACTATGATGTGACAGTACTGCAGAGTATTGGATGATGGTAATCTGCAAGACCAGCATTAACCAGCACTATGGTAAGTGGCACCGAAATGTTTTAGAGGGTCAAATCTCAAAGGTATGGTATGGTGATATGAGGTAACAAGGTATGAAAATACCTATTTGAACTGGCAGCAAACGTGAGACGAAGAGTGAACACCCCAAGTGTGAATCTATAAGAAGTTCAAAGTACCTACCTAGTAAAACATGCTAAACCCGGCATTCGAAAGCATTTTCACCTCGATTAATTTGGATAAAACCTCATTGACGTAAATTATTCCGTATAAAAGATAACTGCCTAAATATCTATCTTGTCTGTTCGGAAAGTTATACTATTTGTAAAAGTTATTGAATAAACTAGATAGACTGACCTTGCAAGGACCTATTAACAGCGTATATTTGCAATAAATCTGGGTACCCAGTGTCCTAGTACCCACCTATGTCGGTGCTCAGGTGCTGGGTGCTGTTAACGTTATTACCGACCTACAGGATTACCTATCTCGAAATTTAAAATGAGTAAGTATGACGAAGACAATTTCCAAAAATAAATTATCGTCATATTAGAAATTGACTAGGTAGGTAGGTACCTACCGATAGTACCGATTAGACGTAATCATTTTGCTTTTGACATCCCAATTATTGTAGAAGGTTAATGAACAATATACCAAGGCTATTTGCGGCGTCTCGCGGCGCGGCTTCAAAGTAGAATTGTGTTATACATAAGTATTTGATATACCTACCTATGTATATATACAGATATACACTTATATGATATGAAATGCTACATGCTTCAATTCTCATCTTTTGTATATTTTACCAAGTTAGTACCTAAATTAAATAGTTTTAATGCCTTCCATGTAGATAGGTATGTATTATATGAATTTGAAAAAAATCCACTAAAAATAGCAATGTTTCATGACACATTTCTCTCAGTAGAATATGTTTGATTGTTATATATGTATTAATTTAAGATCTTATCTGTACCCATATTCAGCAAATAAAATATTTCATTCATTCATACATGACATTTGAATAGTATAGAACCATACATGGCTCGCTTCTCACTATTTCAGAATATCAACAACTTAGGGTTATAATTTGTGATACCCTAACATATAATAGGTACTCGTACTTTGAACGTCTGAGGTTATACTTCACTGAATAATGCAAGCCACATTAAATGCAACGACAGGCCTTGCAGATACCTATATAAAAACTGAGTTGCTCTGGTTACTATGTGTTGTTTTACTTTTTAAGTACGGAGGTCACAATCATACGGCCAATGGATTTTTAATAACTTTTCATGGTAATGTTCGATTAATTTTAAATAAGCTCAAATTAAAATCATTTAATAATTTATTTATTTATAAATTACAAAAAAATAAAAGAGAACATGTGTAGACAAATGTTTATTTTTTGAAAAATAAAGCGAAATAAGTTCACAGCTCTCAAATTTATAGGCAATAATAAATAATAATATTCATATTCTATAGTAAAGTAGTACTAAATAAAAACAATATTAACAAGCAAATTGTTAAAAAAAAATTGTTAAGTAATTCTTTTTATAATTTCCAACTCTGCTTATAAGACAGATGATAAGTTATCAGTTGTATAGTAAACAGTGTATTTAGTATTCAATAGGAATCATTTCTTTTCTATTATACAACCTATAATTTTCATATTTTTTAATCTTTTAAAATTTTGTGGAGGTATTTTGTTCTTACACGGCCAAAACATCACTCATTGTAATAATTTTAAAACTGCACAGGCAAATAAAGCTGATATTTAGGAGGTATATCGATTCAAAAAAGACCCGGTGCCTAAGATCAAGTATTCAGAAATTCCAATGATTTTTTTTTTATTTGTCTTATTTTTAATGTTTACTTATTGTAATGAAAAAGTGACGAATGATAGAAACACTATGTGCCTACATACAAATTTAAAAACGTATAGCTCAACAGATAAGCAGAGCAATGAACTAAGAGTATGTCATAGGTAACACACGTCTGACCAACTAGGGGACTTGTTGACAGAATTTTATCTTGGTGATCTAACTGTTAAACATAATGTCAGAAGGATTTGCTCGAAAGTAAGTATGTACTGTTATGTCAGTAAAGTATTTTAATCTCGATATGGAGATAATTTCAAGAATATTTAATTGAACTATCTTACTAAGTAGGTACCTAAATACTTAAATTATATTTACTGTCAATTTTTAGATAACAGATTATAAAACAGTTAAAATTATAGGTACTTTGTATTCATAACTAGACATTTGTGTGCTTGAAGAAACAATTTAAAAATTTATAATGAAACTAATATACCAACGTAAACACAACTTAAGGTAACATCTAATTTAGGCTAATTGTGTGTGCAGTGATTCTGCTTATTTGTAATACAAAGGTATCTGCTAAGTAGACAGTGAGCATTATCACTGCATATTATTTGTGATATTACAAATTTATTTCCACGAAGAACTAATAACATTTAGCGATTTATTATCATAAAACTCATTTTAAATAATACCGGCTAGCAAGTAACTTATCAATGTTTTAAAAAGAGTTTTAAATACAAGAACTACATAGGTACTCCTAAATAAAATTGTGTGAAACAAAAAAATAACAACAAATTAGATGACGTTTGACAGCTGCTATATAAATAAATAGGTATAAATAGTAGGTACCTACACGTGCAGAGGGAAAGAAAAGTCTTGATTTCGGCAGTCTTTAATGAAATTTTCATAATGGAATGACACAAAATTGAATAATCTATTAGAAACTCACCCTGTTATTTGATAAATCCCTAAATAATGATGATAAACACAAACCACGATTTATTTCTAATTTTGCTAACATTCGGCACCTAGAAACACACACCGTCGACGCCATTTTTCCACTACGTATGTATGTATATATATGACAAGTAGATATATATAACGAGCTGAATCCGCCACACCGGCTGCAGCTCCTCAACCGGCCACACTGGCGCCACAGGAAAACAAACATACAATAATAATATTATTAGGTATAGATATGTAGCTCTAATATCCCTGTAAGGTTTATAAAATTTTGTGAAATGAAGTTAACACTATACGTTTCGTATAGTTTAAAATACACGACCTTACAAACCATTTACATAAGTTTTTATATAACAAGAAAATCAAGGTAATAATTTATATATTAAAAATGTAAAAGTTTTGCCATGGATGTCCAGGATCTAGGTTTATTCACGATTTATTTACATATTATTTAATAATGTCAGGTTTTCAAATAAAAGGCGCAAATTTGTTCTATAGGTTGGCATTACTTTGACGTTGCGATTTTCGTTCGGTAACGCAAAGTTCAAGAAAGTCGCCTGCAGGAGTTTAATTTTTGCTCTCGCTCGCAGCGTCAATTTTGTTGTGGAATTTCAAAAACTTTTTTCTTGGTCTGGTACCAATATAATATGTATGTCAGATGCAGAGAAACCTGACCCCCCTGAGATCATAAGGGGCTCAGAAAAATAATTTAGGGGTGTCAGGGCTGTCAGGTTTCTCTGCACTGACTGTACCATGGAAGTAGTACAGTTGGTCTATAAAGTCCTGACATTAATGTTCGAGGAACTAACATGTTGTGATGATGTTGTGTCTGGCAATACCAAACATATGTACATCAGCTGTCAATGTTGTCAACAATATTGAATTGTTTTTCGTTTGTATTTTTATTGTTTGAATAAACTGCAATAAATTAAGATCAAACTACGCAGAAAAGTTTGAAAAATGAGTAAAGTAAATCGGAGTTGCACACGGGAATTGATTTTTAAAGTTTTCCAGTGATGTTTTGCGGAGTGCAAGGCTGGACGAATTTTGTAAGATTTCGATGATATTTATGGGAGAAAAACATATATTATGGGTATGTAATCGCGTTATTGTTTGATTTTTATCTACCTGAAGTTACAAATATACTTAATTTACGATTTTTAAAAGAAAAAAGGTATTGTTTACATCGTACACTTTTAGGTTAGACTGAAATTGTAAATAGGTCATATTATAGTATGATCATAAATTTTTGATACATTATGATGGTACATCTCAGTCTATTCGGGTTTTCTACCAATTTTGAATTTAAATTATTTGTTTCTTGTGAATAAGTTATTGTTTCTATTCTGTTACAATTTTTATCCCTTTTTTTTGGGAAAACCAAAGAGTACAGTTAGGCCCATAGTCGACGAAGCAACTTGTTGAAGAGGCCTTCTACAGCATCACATCTGAATATGGAAAAACTGCTGCCATTACGTTGAGACGCTCAAAAAAGAGTACTATAAGCGAGGACGTTACCTGTATCTAGATATAGATAAATTGATTGTTCGCTTAAGCGATGATAGCAGCAGTGGTGACAGCAGCTGTAGTGATGACGGTGCCGCTAATGAAAGCGGCAACGAAACGTTTCTTGTTGTTGAATATTTGGACTCTGATGATGAGTGAAAGTGATCAATCTTAGTTTTTTTAACTATAAAAACAATCATCATCATCGTCAGCCTTCCATGACCCACTGCTGGGTAAAAGCCTCCTTTTGTCTACGCTAACATTATCTATACCGAGCCATTACAACAAACAGCAACAAACATTATTAAAAACATTATTCTGGTTAAATAGGGGACCGGACAAGGTACGAGAATTGTTAAAAATATGTAATTTTATGATAGAATACACATAATTAAACACATTTTGCGACTTTTCAGCACGAGTTTATTCTCCATTAGAACTAATTTATTCGACACTAGAACTAATTTATTCGAGTTCAAACTTCTAGGGAAAGTCCATTTTCTACGCGTGACGTCATATGAATGTACGTTTAGTTATGGGCGTTTTGGTATCGTCCAAAAATCGCTTAAAAATGTGAATTGTTTTTTGCTATATCTTGGGAAATACTTTGGTTATGGGTGTGATTCTTTAACGGATGATTCTATTAAAAACGTTTAGTAAAACTTTTCATAAGCAGAGGTACTTACTGTAAATAAAACGGAAACAATATGACTGTATAATGTGTTTTATTTATTAACTCACTTTACTTGAACGAACTGCTAGTATCAAAACAATTTTAGTCACACTATAAAGGGTTGCAACATGCATACCAGTGGCGCCATCATTTAATTTCATGACTTAATAGGCAGACTGTACCTACCTACTGTAAATAAACAGAAACAATATGACTGCATAATGTGTTTTATTTATTAGCTCGCTTTACCTGAACGAACTGCGAGTATCAAAATAATTTTAGTCACACTATAAAGGGTTGCTACATGCGTACCAGTGGCGCCATCATTTAATTTAACGACTTAATAGACACACTGTAAGTACCTACATACAACTGTACTTATTACTTCCATGGACTATACTTGTTTGTAGATTTTTTATGTTAGTATTGAAAAAATAAGTTAATTTTGTGTCAACGTCGAACTGACATTAAAACTTTCATTCATGATTTGACAAATTTATTTGTTCGCTCGCCGCATTACGACTGTTGCTAAAATAAAATTTAGTTATTTTTCTTACAATTCATACTAAAGTAATCAGTTTTACGATGGCTATACCAGATTATAAGTTAAGTGCAATTTTAACTGGACACTCGATGGATGTGCGATGCGTTACTACTACGCAGGAAAATTGTATTTTGTCTGCCTCTCGGGACCGTACCGCTAAACTTTGGCACCCAGAAGGGTAAGAAAAGCATCATTATTTTGTTATTCTTGCCGTATTTTTATCTCGAAATATAATTGATTTATAAATGATTGGTTTTAATCCAGGGTAAAGGACTTCGTCAATGTTGTAACGTACAAAGGACATAAGAATTTTGTATCTTGTGTTTGTTGGATTCCTCCCTGTGAAGCGTATCACGAAGGCCTGGTTGTGACTGGGAGTAACGACAACACTATCATTGGGTACAACCTGCAGGATGCTATGATCCAGATTAATTTAGAGGGTCATGAGAATGCAGTGTGTAGTGTTGCACCCGGAAGAGATTCTGGAGTGCTTTTGAGGTAATATTTATTTAAGGGCCATTTAGACGGTACATGTTTCTTGCCTGTTGAATACGATTAAATTGAAGCAATAATTTACTTGCATAGTCTAAACAACACGTAACATTCTTGATCTGGTATGCAAGTATAGATTCAAAACTTTTCTTGGTGTAAACAATACATGCCAGAAAATGTCATTCAATTCTTGCAAGAAAAATTTGACAACGCAAATACGTGCAGATCATGAAGCAAGTCGCAAAAAAATGGCACGTGCCCATACAAATCTGTGTTTCAAAAATGGAATGCAATAATTGCCTAAACAATTGTTTACGTGTAAACAGAACACTTTGGCAATTATTGTATGTCAAGATTTGCATTCAATAATTGTATTCAAGTTTTTTATTTATATCACCATGTAAACAGTTGCTTTCAATTATTGAAAGTCAATTCTTGCACTGCAATTATTGCATTCAATTATTGCTCTTGTATGTTCAAGAAACTTGCACCGTCTAAATGGCCCTTTACTCTCTATATAGGTATTATTATACATTTATTATTTTATTTAGTTTTGTATGATATTGTCAATGTTATCAACAGAGATTTTACAATACGCAAACAGATTTCAATGCACTGAATGGGTTGTGGATTTATTGTAAACAAGAACATAAGATGTGGTTTTTGCACAACCCCACATTTTAGCAAATGTGAAAAAAAAATAATAATCATTTTCAGCTCAAGTTGGGATAGTACAGCCAAGGTGTGGAACCTTAACAATCCCAACTCTGTACCGTTGACAATCAAAGGACACCAGGCAGCCGTCTGGGCTATCGTGGAAGTCTGTAATGGCACATATGCTACAGCATCTGCTGATAAAACCATAAAACTATGGAAGAAAGATGGCAGTCTCATAAATACACTGACAGGTACTTTTCATTCCATGATTGTAATCATATTATTATATGACGAACCTTACACAAATCAAGGATTGAAGGATCCTACAAAAAGAATTAATTTGTAATTTCTAACTGCGTAAGCAACGCATATCCCTCGCAATACAGCAGGGGAATGCAGCAAGCGTTATGGGCACCTTTGCATCAGGTACGATTGGGGGTGGCCTTTTTGACTAAGTTTTTATAACTGCAATAATTTGACTGTATATTCTTTGTATTATTGAACCAATAAATAAACTTTTATTTCTAACTTAAATATAATTTTTCAGATAATTTTTTTCTAATCATACCAACACTTCCAGAGATAAGCATGTTCAAACAAATGAATAATAATATTGTTTATTTTCTCTCTTACAAGGGTGTCATGTATACAAACTGTTCTTTCTTCATCAGCTTTATTTTATTAGTAAATATAGTACAGATTCAGCATACAAATCTTTATGTTTCCAGGTCACACAGATTGTGTGAGAGGTCTTGCGGTGGCCAGTCCGGAGACATTCTTGAGCTGCTCCAATGATGCCACAATCCGGCTGTGGACAAACGCTGGACAGTGCCTTAATACTTACTATGGACATTCTAATTATATTTATAGGTTTGCTATTATTCTAAATCTATGGTTTGCTTTTTTTTGCTATCATAAAATCAATCAATTAGGTACTGTAGGTTAATGAAGCGAAAATTGATATTTTACATATTGTTTAATAGCATATATCTTTTTAAGCACAAAATCCAAATTTACGAGACACTTGGAGCCAAATGCAAATCAAATGTTTTTTTATTTATTTTATTTTTCCAAAATAACAAAATACATGTGCAATATACATACACAGCCACAATATTTTTTTGAGTATTTTTATATTTTATTCTCAACTGATTGATTGAATATATATTTTTGCCTATACCCAGCAGTCACGGAAGGCTGTGGATGATGATGATGATATTTTTACATATTCAGTCAATCAGTTGTATGTTGTATGTAGTAGTATCCCATGACACAAGGAAACTTACTTTGGGGTTAGCTCAGTCTGTGTGATTTGTCCCTTTATTGAAAAAGAGGCACCAAAGATTAGACCTCCAATTTTAAATTTCCAGCATCAGCATAAACCCAGCACTCACGACTGGATTCGCCACGTGCGGGGAAGACGGCAGCGTTCGTCTATGGTCGGCCGGGGACTGTATTGGAGAGATCAGACTGCCAGTACATTCGGTGTGGAGCGTTACTTGTTTGGACAATGGGGATGTGGTCACAGGTATGTTTATCAGTATGTACTCCTTTTTGCCATAAACCTTTTGTGGAATATCAAGGAAATACTGGTTCAGAGAAATTATATTATTACACTAATATATAAATGCATAAGTTTGGATGTTTGGACAGTTTTAGTTTAAAATAAACTTTTACGATCCGCCATTCGTAGGTAACGAATAGCGGATCTAAACATCCAAAAGGCGACGTATTACCCGTATTTATATACTGGGGACGCCAGCGCAAACGGGTGATTATTCCACTTATTTACGGGACCATTCACCCAAATCCATTACCCGTAACGCCTGGCACCTGCTACTACTGCGTCTTGAATAAAGTAATGATAATCAAAAATTAACTTTAAAATAACTGTGACAGGGTCAAGCGACGGGCTAGTGCGAGTGTTCACGGCGGACCCGCTGCGTTACGCGGACGAGGCTATGCTCAAAGTGTTCGAGGAGGACGTCGCCAAGATGCTGGCAGCTGACCAGCAAGAGATCGGGGGCTTCAAACTGTCTGAGTATGTTACATGTTATATCTCAGTAACTATGTTAGGGTCGAGTGACTGTCTAGTGCGAGTGTAACTGTCAGAGCATGTTATATCTTAAGGGTGTGGCAAATTGACTTTAATTTATGGAGATTTTAAATTGTTGGCAAATCTTCTTGATGTATGGAGATTTCAAATTGTTGGCAAATCTTCGTGATGGCAAACTTACAGTAACCCGCGCCGACGACCAGTGGTCCCCCTTATTATGGGGTTTTAGTTTTTTCAATAAAACAGTTTATTTCTTTATAATCTCCATCCAGATTCAGCTCATCATGCTGCTAGTGTGTTCAAAATGAAATAAATAATCTATTTATTAACTTGCTGCTAGAAAATTATAAACTTGGTATTTTACTGTTGTAGATTTTACACAAAAATGTGTTTTAGAGGCCTCAAAGAATGACCTCAAATTTTCTAACTTCACTCCGAACTTACTTTGGGGTTGGCTCAATCTGTGTGATTTTCTCGTATATATTTATTTTACTCAAAAATGTATGTAATGTGGTCATATTTTGATAACTTTTTGAGCAAAGTTGACCTTGCCGTTCTGTTTTCAAATAGCGGCCGACAAAGTTTTGCTGGCCGCTATTTTGACGTTTCAACACTTTAAAAATCGAATGATAAAAGATTTTATTTAAAACACAGCTGTTTGTATTTTATAGTGATAGCATAGAGATAGGTACAAAAAGAGTTTATTCCATATTTGGCTGTATAGTTCCAACTACCATTGCTTAAAAAAACAAAGAAGTAACAAAAGCGCGGTTCAGCGAAAATTTTGTTTTTATTTCGTGACTTTTTGGCTAAAAATGAGCTCATAGCGAAAATTCTTCCGATTCAATGTGTTTGCCAGACATTAAAGATGAAGCTAAATTAGTGGTTGGAAATTGGATACCGCGAAACTCAAAGGAAAAATATAAGCTTGCATATGAAAAATTTGTGCATCAATCCGGGAAAGTCGGTGTTGAATTTTAGTAACTGTACTTTTCATAATTGTCATTTTAATTAAATTTCTAGTTAATTAATATATTTTTATTTAAATTACTTACTGGTTTTATTTAGATTTGGTTCTTGCATTTTTGAGTAAAGCACTATACAAGCCTTGGCCCAAAATGTCTGCTTCGCTGGTCACGCTATGATTGCCTCGAGCTAGCGTAGCTACGCTCTAGGCCTTCCAGCTTGGCCATCGTTGCAGCCCTTGCTGTCCTCGCTGTGACATCTCAGCTCGTCCATCAAGTGTTGCACGCTGACCGCGCTGTGTCGGCCTGGAGCGTAGCTCTCGGCCATCATCAGCGCGACCAGCAAAGTAGTTATTATCGGCCGCGGAAGTAATGTACTATATTTATTCCCAGAATTCCCGGTCCAGAAGTGCTTCTGGATCCGGGCAAGACGGACGGACAGACTAGAATGGTGCGGCGAGGCACCAGCGTCAAGTGCTACTCGTGGAACGCTGGCACCAACACCTGGGACGAGGTCGGTGACGTCATGGGCGCCAACCCCGCCAGCGAGGGCAAGACCATGTACCAGGGGAAAGTGAGTTGTAGAGTAGCTAGCCCGCGACTTCGTCTGTGAGACAGACGGACAGGCACCAGCGTCAAGTGCTACTCGTGGAACGCTGGCACCAACACCTGGGACGAGGTCGGTGACGTCATGGGCGCCAACCCCGCCAGCGAGGGCAAGACCATGTACCAGGGGAAAGTGAGTTGTAGAGTAGCTAGCCCGCGACTTCGTCTGTTGGACATACGGACAGGCACCAGCGTTAAGTGCTACTCGTGGAACGCTGGCACCAACACCTGGGACGAGGTCGGTGACGTCATGGGCGCCAACCCCGCCAGCGAGGGCAAGACCATGTACCAGGGGAAAGTGAGTTGTAGAGTAGCTAGCCCGCGACTTCGTCTGTGAGACAGACGGACAGACTCGGATGGTGCGACTCTCTGCACGGCCCTTAATCAGGGCAGATATCGGGAGCAGTGCTGCTAGATGCAATTTTGAAAAATCCGTAAGGCTTTGCTTGAAAATCCGTTAAAGTCCGTAGATTGCCTCCACGGATTTTTTAAAATTGGGCCTGGCAACACTGCTCCCGATATCGGCCCTAATTAAGGGCCGCGAGTAGAGGCCTTTACAGGCGGAATTTTCAAAATTTCTTTCTTAGTAGTTCCAGTATTTTAGTCTAATAAAAAAACCTCTGCAAAATTTCAAGTTTCTACATTCAGCGATTTCGTCTAAGCGTTGATATACCAATTAGTCTATCAGCATCCAATTTTATATTTCACCCGTTATAATTCGCGTCAAATAAAAGAATGATGGAATAGAGAGGAGGGGATGAAAATTACGCTTGATCGCGTTCGCCGGACGAGACCCGCCCGACTTCGACCGATAAATCGCCTACTGCGCAGTTTAACCGCCATTATTCATCTTACCGGACGAGACTTATACCATGAGATGAGCCGTAATAAAATATTTTTGTCTTCGTAGGAATACGACTTCGTGTTCAGCGTGGACATCAAAGATGGCGCCCCGGCGATCAAACTGCCCTTCAATAAGACTGAAGACCCGTGGGTCGCCGCACAAGCCTTTATACATAAGTATGTCGTATAACTTACCTACTAACACCCGTATTCACGAACAATACTTGCGTAAGTCTACATGCGAAGTGAAGCATTTACCGATGGCAAGCCTTTCGGACTTGACGGGCAGTGACGTTTGTCCCTCAAATATAGGTTTTTGAGTCCCTGTGAGCTGACAGGCACTATGAACCTTTCAAGTAACGTTTGTGAATACGGGTGTAAATATGTCATTAACTCTCTCTATATGTATGTTGTTTAACTTACTGGCTCAGATCATTCATTGTCACAATTTTTCATGACTATAATAATCAATAACTTTTGCTCGCGGCTTCGCCCGCTTGAATTTCCCACGGGAACAATGCTTTTTCCGGGATGAAAGGTACATTATGTCCTTCTGAATACTTCTAACTATGTGTATTCGAAATTTCAGGAATTTGGTTCAGGAGATAAAGCGTGAAGAGAACAAATAAACAGCATACTTTTGCATGTATAATATTAGTTCGATTAGGATTATTAGGTATGGAGTTATAATTTGTTTAAAATTAAAAATTACTCAATTAATTTTTACATTTTTAGACACGATCTACCTCAAGTCTATTTGGAGCAAGTGGCCAATTTTATCATAACAAATGCCAAGCTGGATTCGTTACCAACACCTTCTAGTAATGGGTGAGTTCTTTTAATTAATATAATTTTTTGCGTGCATCTTTTGTATGTTTTCAGGTTTTCTGCTTTTTTGGTCAGTCATGTAAAAATCTTCTGCAAAATTAGCAGAAGCATTTGAATGTGACTAATGATTTAAATAATTATAATCTGTTATGTATTTTAATCTATACATTTAATAAAACAGTAAAAATATTTTGTCTGTACATTTAGTATTTTTGACTGAAATGGATAGAGGGACACCTAAAAAGAATAATAGAAAGCAAAAAACATTTTTTGGAATTTCTTGTCTGTCCGTCTGTCTGTCTGTCTGTCTGTATGTATGATCACGCTAATCTCCGAAAGTACTGAACCGATTTGAATGAAACTTTTTTTGTTGTATAGCTATTAAGCCTGGGCAACATTTAGGCTATAATTTATTTTGAAAACTGGAACACCTGATGAAGAACCAAAACAAAACAGCTAAACTATAAGAAATATGAAAATGGTACCTTTGCAAAAGTTTATCAATCTGACGAGCATTTTCTGTTGACGTATAAAGATCGATGATCAGGATCATCTGATGAAGAATTCCAAGAGACCAGCTACACTATTACATATAATTATGAGCATTTTCTGCTGACGTATAAAAATTGAAGATCTGGAACATCTCTGATAAATAACTCCAAGAGACCAGCTACACTATACCATATTTTTCAAAAAGATTTTTCATCTAAGCGAAACTCACGCGGGCGAAGCCGCAGGCAACAGCTAGTAAATAAATAAACATGGGCTTCGTTTCTCATGATTTTTGGCCCTGTCCGTAAGGTATATAGATGCGATTGTTGTTTTAAAGCAAGATCGTTCTCCATATCATTTATTGTGTTTCATATCAAATATTCAGTTAAAACTACTAAGACAGTAATAATTATTTCCCTATAGGCACAGAAATAATATAAGTACTACGTACAGAAATTAAGCTCCCTGCTCCCGCAATATGGCGATCCCGCACTTCTCCTCCATTCGTTTGCGGATTGGGACGCTATGACTATGATAACGCACACTTTGACGTGTTCACGGATATACAGTTTCATTAGTAGTAGTAGTAGGTATACAGGGTTATATTTAATTTACTTACAACCTTCTTAGGGGTGAAAGTACTAATAAATATGAACATCTTTTAGCAATAAGTATCTACTGTCAAAATGTATGGAACAGCTGAGACTTCAGAGTCGGTCCCATACAAAAAGATGTTCATATATATGAGTACTTTCACACCCAGGAAGGTTGATAGTAAATTAAAAATAACCATATATGACGGCCCGTTTCTATGAAGTGCCCTCTGTGGTACAGGTTCGCAGACCCGTTCACAGGCGAGTCCCGCTACGTGCCGGGCACGGCGCCGCCGCGTGCGCCGGCCGCGGCCGCCGACCCCTTCACCGGCGCCGGCGCATACACCACGGCCGCCGCGCAGAGCGACAAGCCGCTCATACCGCATGACTCTTACATCAGGTGCCTGACTCTATCATCATCATCAATAGATGATGATGATAATTGATGATGATGATAGTGTCAGGTTGGAGTGTTGATAATAATCATCATTATCAATTATCATCATCATCAATTATCATCATTATCAATTATCATCATCATCAATTATCATCATCATCAATTATCATCATTATCAATTATCATCATCATCAATTATCATCATCATCAATACATATTAAAACTGTAATAAGTCTGTGTCTGTACTTAAGAGATATTTAAGAAAATAAATATATACGGAGTGTTTTGTAAAACACCAACTTTTGTTAAACACCAGCAACCTCTCTAGAGGTGAAAGTACTGATAAATATGAGCAACTTTTTATATGGTACTGTCAGCAGTCTCCTTGCTGCTAGGTGAACTCTTCAATGAAATAACTCGTCACTGATACTATTTTCTTTATTGCATAAGCAAAACTATAAAGGACGAGCCTGTAGCTCAGATCCCACACGACTGTGTCACATTTACAAACATTCAATACTCTTCTTTTTAATTTATTTCTTTTATATTTCTTTATGGAATGCACTGAAAGAGGTCTAAAACTATTGACAGACCTCCTTCATTACATTCATCCCCCTCCTCATCAAAAAAAATAAGCTTCTTTCTCAAGGGAGAAACTTATTTTTTCCCTACGGCAGTTATACAAAACAAAACCCTAGCCTACCTATGGACAGGATCCCTACTTAACATCTAATAAGTTCGGAGAATGACCCAGGTAACAGAGAGAAACCAGCAAGAGGGAAATCTCATCCCTCGTGCTCGAGTGATAAAAAAACTGTCCCAAAAATCATCACCCCAAGGCCATTTTCCAACAGCATCCCTAAAACCCATATCTCAACTACACAAAATACCCAAATGAAACTATTCTCCGAAATGACATCTACCTCCTTCAACCCAACATTAGAGATAATACACAAAAAAAGAACAAAGTATGTTGAGAAATCCATCAAAGATTTCATACCTGTAGGCATCTTTTCAACAACTCTATCATTTCCACATACATTTCTCGATCCCTAGTTAACACGATGTGAAGATTCCCCACTAACTCCTATTAAATCCCAGGACCTACCTACCACAGGAACAAACATTTTTATGGGGAGCTAAACCTTTCTACCTAATACCTTAAAGCCTAACACGATCTATTATGTTGAAATTCTTCTTCATAGTCCTGAAGAAGTCCTACAATTTTTTTTTAAATAAGCAAATTTTAATTATTTAGAAATCTTCACTGTCTGCATGGCTCTCGCCCCATACATGAAAAAACATAAAGTTATAATACACATAGTTATAACACAAATACCCAATCCTTCTGAAACAGTAATATACACATAAAAAGGAAACACAAATAAATTAGCAAAAATATACAACTTTAGTACGTTCTCCTAATTGATGCAAGTCACTATCGTCCTACCAACTTCAATTTACACCGGAAAAGCGACAGATCGACGATGGAAGGGCTTTAATCTGTTTACATGTACAATATCGCACTTACTTACCCTTAATTTCTTTATCTTATAATTCGTGTCACTCCTTCGACTTACTATCTCGAAAGGACCCCTATATAATCTACATAATTTGAAAGTTTTACCAGAAACTCTCCTCGGAGTATACACCAACACCAAATCCCCCGGCTGAAACGATTGCAGCTTGATTTTTCTATATAGTACCTCTTCTGACATCTTTGAGCTTTCTTTATATTGTTGACTGCACAAGACGTCAACTCTCGCATCATGGACAGCTTTTCTTACTTCCTAGGGGCGTCGACTCTTGGTGGGTACTTCTCTTACCCGGCGCCTCTTGTCAGCAGTCTCCTTGCTGCTAGGTGAACTCTTCAATGAAATAACTCGTCACTGATACTATTTTCTTTATTGCATAAGCAAAACTATGAAAGACGAGCCTGCAGCTCAGATCCCACACGACTGTGTCACATTTACAAACATTCAATACTCTTCTTTTTAATTTATTATTCTTTATGGAATGCACTGAAAGAGGTCTAAAACTATTGACAGACCTCCTTCATTACAGTACCGACTATGAAATCTCAAAAAAATATCAGCTGTTCCATACATTTTACAATACCTACTCGCCAAAATAAAACAGCTGTTTTTTTTTGTAATTTCATAGTCGATACCATATAAAAAGTTGCTCATATTCATGTGTACTTTCACCCCTAGAGATGTTGCTGGTGTTTAAGAAAAGCCGGCCAAGTGCGTGTCGGACCACGCATAAAGTAGGGTTCCGTAGTCATTTTTGGCACCACGCTGTTTTGCATTTCTTGCGTTTTTTGGAAAAAGTATATATTTTTATTTTATTTATAATTTCAAAAGTATTCGTCACAGGATACCCGAAACAATTTTAAATAAGAGTTTCCGCGCCTGTTTCTTTACGTGAGTGATTTGAAGTTTATAGGTCCAAGACTAGAAATTACACCGTGTAAACGACTTTGGCGGGCTATATCTCGCAAATGGTAAAGCTGATAATAAAGTGTTGTATGGAAACCCTACCTTATTTTCATAGTCCTTTTCAACGATACCCCACACAAGGGGGTGCACTCAAAAAAATAATTCACCCCCCTCTTTATATGTATGTATACCCTTAAAAAGGGGTAATTTTAATTTTTTGTATTTTTAAAAATGAGATCTATTATTTGAAGTATCCCCGAACCAAGTTACATGCAAATCAGTCCATAAACATAGAAGATATTCTGCTGTGACAGACTAGGACGGACGGACTGACTGAACGATCTTATAAGGGTTTCTTGTCGGACTACGGAACCCTAAAAACACCCTGTATATGTATAGGGCCAATTGTTTTTTTTTTTTGTCTTTCTATCGATTATGAAAGTTGCTTAACCGCAAGCCACATAGCGTAATAATGATCTCACAACTAAAGATGCCGAAGATCATGCAAAGTGGAGAAGAACAGTAGGAAAGCGGACTGAGAATGCAACCGGGGAAGCGCTCAGAGGGTCTAAAACGGCCACTTTGATGAATCAGAATATGATCCATTTCTCATTTACTAAATATTTAAAAATGAACCTTATGTGACCACTGATAAAGTTCATTTTTAAATACTTAGGAAATGAGGAATCATATTTTGGTTCGTCGAAGTGGCCTTTTTAGACCCCCAGATGAGAGACAGAGAGACAATTTAAACGATGATTTATTTTCCTTTTCCAGATTCGATCAAGCCAATCTAAAAGCGATAAACGACAAATTAAGAGAATTCAATAGCAAAATAGGTGATGGACTTAGCCCAATGAGCGATCAACAACTAGAGAATATTGTCAAACTAGGAGAATTGGTGAGTTCATTTTGGAAGGTTTTTTTTCTTAATTTGATGTAGTATGGTATTCTAATTATCCTGTAATTATGTATCTTAAAGTATTTGACGATAATCCATACCTTCTTACTAATATCATAATATGAAAGTGTGTCTGTTTGTCCTTCTTTCACGTTAAAAAGGAATAATGGATTGATTTTTTTTATAGAGATTTAAAGGGCTCTCCAGACCTCCAACTCTCCTGTGACAGGCTACTTTTTACCGCGGATAATAGCTATAATCGGGCCGAAACCTAAACTCCCGTATGACGTATGTCAGTTTGACAATAATAGTGATGTTACGGAAAAAGGCATGATAATATGTATGTATGTATGTATGTACGAATCGCTACGATTATTTGATTTTACGTAAAAATAACAAATACAAAATAAAATAATTATTTTTATTAATCAGTAGTCTGAACCATCAAAGTAGCTGTAATAGTCACTAACATGGATAATAAATTCATTGTTATAAATATTATCTACTGTGATGACACGATTCGATACGATTGCGTTAATTCTTGTCCCTCTTTCTTTTATTTTGTATTGCTATAATGTTATTTTTTTTAAATCTTCAAGTGCAATAATTTTTATATTCAGCATTTCAAAATCAATAACAAATGTTATTAAATAAATCGATAAATTAAACGATGTATCGCGATTTTTTACATTTTCACTATCGATTTATTGTAGCCGGATGCAGTGGAATTCCCTAAACGGGCAAGCCGGAAGTTCAAGTACAACATTTCCGCGCATAGATTTAAAAATCAAAAAAATCGGAACTTTATGGGCTTGACCCTGATGACACCTGTCATACGGGAGTTTAGGTTTCGGCCCGATTATAGTAATCAAAATAAAATAAAAAAACTAAAATAAACTTAAAAATAAATATAGTTAAATAAAAAAATATAGATTTTTATTAGTTTTGCCTCATCATCATCAGGTTTCCACTACCCACTGCTAGGTATAATTCTTTCTACGTCATAATTCTTTTTTTTTTCTTTTCAGAATAATACTTATAATACAGAAACTATATTATTACTAAAGAAAATGTTAGAATGGCCAAAAGGTAAGTGATTTTTTATTCAATGTTATCTTGTAGATTACATTATGATCGCAGTAATATTTTTTTTAGATGAAAACCAGTTCATATATCAATTTAGTTTTCAAAGTGATAATTTTTTTTTTACACTACTATTTTTAGGATGTCTAATGACAATAAAAATGATGTTAAAAATATTTTTTTCCCTTATTTCCAGAAATATTATTCCCCGTATTAGACATCACTAGGCTAGCAGTTAGGAACAAAGATATTAACGCACAAATATTCGACACTACTCACGGACCTACGTTTGTGAAATATCTTCTATCATTGTTAGCTCCAGGTAAGGTTTCTATTTTTATTTCTATCAATTCGTTGTTTTCAAAACTTCATTGTAGTGAATACTGAATAGTGACGTAATAAATTTTACAGCATTTTTGAGTAGTATTCAAAGTCTGGTTGAATAAGCGATGTTGTACATCCAGTATTGAGAGTAAAGAATTTAATTTCAATTATTCCGAAAAATTTAACTTCCAAATCAACACTGTTATGGAAGAGATAAGGCTCTCCGCTGAACGCTACAGAAATCGGCTCTTATACCATCCTAATGAGCTAGCATGCAAACTGAACAACATTAGCTACAATAAACGGCTAAAGCGACACGACATTCAGAGTCTAAAGACATTGAGAAAGGCAGCAACCACTGGGGAGCGCATTTAACCGGAAATATCCCTCACCTAATCCGCTAAAAGTAATGTAAAAAAAAAACATATTTTTCTCTCACTCGTAATACAGTAACGTGCAAACCTTTTTCGGCTTTTGTGGGTAGAATGATATTTTATTTTTTCTAGACATAGACATGCAGCCAAATAATGATCACATTTTATTCCACAGACAACCTAGCTCCAAACCAGATGTTGGCAATGCGAGTACTAGTGAACGCGTTCAGTGATCTCCCCGGTGAGATGTTGGTGTTGGCCGCTAAAGAGAGTGTGCTGCACTCGATCCTGTGTCTCACTCAACTCAGCGCTAACGCACAGGTAACATTATACTATATGCCTCACACATAACTAACCAGGTGTCATGTTGGCAATTCTTCTTCTTATCGAGTGTGTTATCACTAACACTGGCGTCAGATTTTATTCAAGTCGCCTAAAGGCACCTGACATGACTTTTACGACTACTGCCATCTAGTGGCAGTAGCCGTATACACACTAGTAAACTAAACAGTCAGCCAATGTGCAGGTTTCCTCACGATGTTTTCCTTCACCGGCAGCAGGTGGTGGTCTATGAGAAAACTACCATTCATAGTCAGATTGGTTTACAAACTCATGTAACACAGGTAGGATTCGAACCTGGGACCTTTACAGCCACAGACGGGCGCACTCGGCCACCACCGCATGTTGGCAATGCGAGTGAACGCGTTCAGTGATCTCTAGTGAGATCACTGACACCACCAACACCAACGTGTTGGCCGCTAAAGAAAGTGTGCTGCACTCGATCCTGTGTCTCACTCAACTCAGCGCCAATGCACAGGTAACACTGTACTATATGTCTCACTCATAATATAACAAACCAGATGTTGGCAATGCGAGTACTAGTGAACGCGTTTAGTGAGATGTTGGTGTTGACCGTTAGTGTTCTATATCCTCGGTCGGGTCAATTGGACTGGGATTGGGATTGACCTGGGTCTTGGATGTTTATCTATTAATGTTATAAAATGTAGTATCGTTGAATTAGTATACCATAACACAAGTCTCGAATTAACTTTGGGAATAACTCAATCTGTGTGATTTGTCCGTATAGCTCTTGCCCGCGGCTTCGCCCGAACAATGCTTTTTCCCGGGTTAAAGGAACCTTATGTCCTTCTCAGAAAGGTTGGTTCAGTTAGATAAAGCGTGAAGTGGTAATAAACAAATTCACTTTCGCATTGATATATTAGTTGGTATTTATTTTTTACTAGCTGCTACCTGGGGCTTCGCTCTCGTGGGAATTTCGGAATAAAAAGTATTCTATGTGTTATACCCGGGATTTTTCTACCCGTATATAAAATTTCATCCAAATATGTCCAGTAGATTTTGCGTGATTGAGTAACAAACATCCTCACAAATTCACATTTAAACTTTCGCAATTATTTATATTTAGTAGGATTGATAGTATATTTGACCGAGCGAGCGAGGGCTATAATTCAAGTTGGGGCGAAAACACATTGTTTGTATGTATGTATGTATGTATATATGTTTGTTCCGCGATAACTCTCGAACCGTTGAATTAATTTCGATGATATTAAGAATACGTGTAGCAACTATCCATAGAATTTTTAAGTTCGTTGCGCAACAAAATTGTTTCAGCCGTTTTTGAGATATACGCATATTTTAAAAATAATAATCGCGAGGTCTAAGTTCGCGGCGAACCACTAGTTATTGATGTATTAACCCTTAGATCGCGGCGACGTCGCTGCTGCTGAACCTGTCGGTGGCGCTGGCGCAGCAGCCGGACAGCGCGGACGTGGCCGACTGTCTCGTGGCGCTGCTGGCCAGGATCACGGACAACGAGGCCTACTTCAGGTAATAGTAGTTTCTTCTTACTTGCCCTATTTGGAAAACAATCTTCACAGTACTTTTTGATGAAACCCTAAACATTCTAAAGTAATACATTTATTAACCACGAAAGTAATTTCCTAAAAAGTCTATTATCCTAACTAATATTATAATAGCGAAAGTGAGTTTGTTTGTTACCTCTTCATGCTTCATCTACTGAACAAATCTTCCTGAAATTTTGCATACACATAGAAGTACAGAGAAGGACATAGGTTGCCTTTTATCCCGGGAAAAAGCTCTGTTCCCGTGGGAAATTCACGCGGGCGAAGCTGCGGGCAAAAGCTAGTAATTAAATATTGTTGTAAAATCATAAAAAGTCATGGTAAGATTGTTTACATAATAGGACAAGTAGGAAAAAAATGGAGTTTATGTGCACTCTTGGAAAATGTGTTTATCATGATTTTTTTAAAATTTAAAATGGCTTAAAAATAGCACTTTTAAACGTGTGACGTGCTACACCCTTCAGATTCCAAATGAGGATAATAACTGAGGAAGAAATAAAATGTATGGTATTCGAATAACGAAACACTATACCTAATTAAATGTCACTTTAATTGATTGCACAGACAAAACCTAGTCAGGTATATTAATTTTTCCTATTGTCAAATACTTCAAAAAGTATTCTTCTTTATTTCTTACTTCTCCACTATACACCAGTCTATCGATTGTCCACCCTTTTGGGCGCACTAGTTATTTTCCTATTGTTACCAATCCGTAACCGGTATAATTCCGTTCAAATGGAATTTTAATCTCGATATTTTTTTTCTTATTCCAGAGGGCTTGTAGCGCTCGGGACACTACTAGCCGAATCTCCGAATAAACTGCAGATACAAACCAAAATAGTGACCAACACGCAACTCCACAATCGACTGAAGAGAGACAGTGGTTCCTCAGCGACGGATGCTAATCTCAAGAAGATCGCTATGTGTTCCGCGCAAATCCTAAGACTGTTATAAATAGATAGATTTTATTTTAAACGGCTTTGTATGAGAGGTTGATGCAGTCTCACGAAAGATGTCGCATTAGGGCTGGAATGGAGAATACGCAAGTTACCGTTCTAGTTTTAATTGACTTTACGAACGCTTTCAACACTGTCGATTTCGATATTTTACTGGCAATTCTTTCTCATTATAATGTTTCATCTCCAGTGATTGACTGGTTTTCCAGCCATCTTCGAGGACGTCGGCAGCAGGTTTGTATCGGACAGGATACCTCTGACTGGTGCAGCCTCGTGGCTGGCGTCCCACAGGGCGGCATCCTATCTCCAATTTTATTTTCCATATTCATTAACCTTCTCTCAAGTCGTCTCACTTGCTCATTTCATTTTTTACGCCGATGACCTGCAGCTTTACTCGCAAATTGACGCAGATAATGTTGACGCTGCCATATCATTATTAAATGAAAATTTAAAATATGTAATGGATTGGTCCAATAACTTTGGCATACAAGTGAATCCTAAAAAATGCCAAGCTATAGTTGTCGGCAGTTCTAGGCAGCTAAATTCTTTAGATTTAGGCAGTGTTACGCCAGTCTCATATGGTGGAAATAATATTCCTTTTAGCACTGATGTTAAAGATCTTGGGCTCTTTATTGACAACACACTGTCTTGGAAAACACATCTGGCAGAGCTAAGCCGTAAGGTATTTGCTTGTTTTCACTATTTGCAACGTTTGAAAACTTCCTTCCTGTAAAGACTAAGACCATGTTAGCTCAATCTTTGATTATTCCCATAATTGACTATGCGGACGCATGCTACTTGGATATAACTGAAGAGCAACTTAATAAATTAGATCGTCTCCTTAATTATTCTATTAAATTTATCTTTTTCCTTCGCAAATTTGACCATGTGTCCGAGTTGCAACTCAATTGGCTAACAATTCGTGAACGCAGGAATCTACATTCTCTGTCTCTTGTACAACATTCTTAATAACCCTAACTCCCCTGAATACCTAAAATCCAGTTTCAAACTTTTAAGTTCCACTCATAATAGGCATCTGCCTTCTTCCAACTCTCTCATCCTAGCTACCCCCCCTCATATAACTATCTTCTTTGCTAATTCTTTTACCGTTAAAGCTGTGCGACTCTGGAATGCGCTACCCGACTCCATCAGAAGGGCTCCTAGCAGAGATTATTTTAAAGTGACTGTCTACAAACATATGCTGAATCATCGGCAAAACTGACCCTTGTTTGATTGCTTCATCTTTTATTTGTAATCTATGTAAGTATATTATATATATTTATAGGTACGGATATTCTTGTATTTATTTGTATTATATATGTATTATATGTTTATTAATTTATTTTATCTCTCTCTCTCAGCCTAAAGACGTCCACTACTGGACAAAGGCCTCCCCCAAGGATTTTATCCGTTTATCTACGTAGCATCTTTATATGTATCTGTTTAATTTACCAATAGTTAATTTGTATAATAGAATTTATTTACACCCACATTAACTCTCTGCTCAACCCTAAGGTTTGACTGTCAGACAATGCTTTTAGCATTAAGTCCACCTTTTGTACTGTACTTTGTATGTGTGTACAATAAAGTTTAAATAAAAAATAAATAAATTCAATGTGCGATTTTTTGGTGTGGTAGAAAGGGAATTGTCTAAATGAGGGCAAATACTATTAAAACTCTAGGAGTTAATACCTCAGACGAAGGAAAAAGAATAGACATGACATATCTACAAAAAACCGTGCCGACAAAGGATTTGGCATAAAGATGGCGGCCTGCGCGTACTAATAATAGTGACAAAACATGGCGACCGGCCGCATAACTACTGTTTGTTATGCAGGGTCTATTCTATTTAACTAAGTCTATGGTTAATACGCACAGCTCTTGAAATACTCATACATTCGATTAGCAACAAAAAAAAAATGTGCTTAAGGTCATCCAGCACAGTTTATTAAGGACCAACCAGTTTTGTGGCTATATATATGTCGTGCAGTCTGATTGTATAATCCGCCGTATTAACATTACGGCTAGCCGTTTTACAAAACAGCGTCGTTTCGTAATGCGGCGGTTCAACGATTAGCTGGATTGAATGCGGCGGTTCAACGATTAGCCGGATTGAATGCGGCTGAATGAAAATCCGCCGAAATGTATTCGGCACCATACGTTCTTCAAAACTGCTAGCCGTAATGTAATTTAACGAGTCATTAGCCGCCATTTTGACAATTTTTAGTTCCGATTTTTAACACTCATGGCGCTGCCTGACATAACAAAACAACGATGGCGTGTATAACTATGATAATAATTCTTCATTGCTAAAAAATATCGTACAAAGAAAATCTATTAGCTTTTTATTAAAATAGATTTTCATTTAAACATAGTTTTACAATCCGGCTTATCGTTGAACCGCCGCATTATAAAACGGCGCTGTTTTGTAAAACGGCTAGCCGTAATGTAATACGGCGGATTATACAATCCGACTGCGAAATATGTATAAAGCTACAACACACTCACTCACTGACATAAATTGTTTGTTCTACGAAAGTTGAAGCTGGGAAAAAGTAATGATGGGGAAGTGTGGAGGGGGGGAGGAGGCACGGAGAAAAATACGAAAGTGGAAATTGGAGCAGTTCCGGACCGATAGGGGGTACTGCCCGCAGAAACTATAATAGATATGGGGGCTCGACCAAATGTCATAGGGGACCCTGGGCAACGACCACAGCCGGTGGCAGTTTATAGTTTTTTTGACTTTTTTTGTTCATACAAACTCGACTGGGGATTTTGAGGGAGAAAACGGACTCGCAGAGGAGAGGAGACTCGCAGGCCAAGCCATTCGTATACATGGATGACCTGATTTCATCTCGAACCCCCAGTAACTAGCCGAGAGGCCGAGGCCGAAGGCTGAGCTGCGTATATGAATCCGAGAGGCGAGGCCGGAGGCCGAGCTGCGTTTTAATAGCAAAGAGCAAAAGCCAGAGCAGCCTTTCGGCTCTTCACCTAATCCCAACCGACCACTTTTTTATGTAGATGACTTTATGCAAATTTCCCTAATATTTTTCATACAACTCTCAACTGCTTTTTTTAAATTTCCCTGCACAGCACGCGAGGTGCTTGCACCTCGCGCAGCCACCAATAACTAGTTTACACTATATATTGGTCCTTTAATATGTTAATAAAACAACTATGTTATATATGTGCAATTCTATTTTATTTTGTATAAAAAATGAATTCGCGGGCGCGGAAAGAAATTTAACACTTATAGCCTGACAGGAATATAAAACCCTCGCCATGTTGCGGAAAAGCAATAGAACTAATTTCTTATACTTTCTTATACTGGCAACTAATTAAAAAACCCATCTGTCATTTTTCCTGTCAAATTTAGTCAAACTTTGACAGCAGAAATGACAGATGATTTCAGAGATTCAATCAAGGGCGGATCTAATAGGTATTTTTTCTGGGAGAGGCGCTAGTGTCGCATAAGTTGCCAATTTCTAGCCGGAGCTGCGCGTATTTACTCGCTAGAATTTATAATAGTATTTGATGAGGGTTATCGTTTCTTCGCTTACTAGTTGGCGCTACATGCGAGTGACGTCTGTCAGA
>CM031585.1:4964040-5057622 GCA_018467065.1 Ephestia elutella
ATACAATACATACGAAATATTTCAGTGCCACTTCATATAATCTTCTGGTTTTACAACTAGATTAACTGTGCCATCTTTAATAGGACATGAATTGATCGTCAGCTAATGTTCTTATATAGCAACTTTTATCTATCAAATTGAATCTTCAGATGTGAAGAAATCTGTCGTTTGATATCCAAAATTAGATTTTAAAGCTCTTAGCGTTTTCACCATAAATCATTGCGGTCGATTTTATCGGAAGAATTCCAAAACAACGAGTAGATCAACTCTCTAATATCTCCATTTTTTTAGTCAAAAAAATGAAACCAGTCTTTAATTTAAAAACCTATTGGAACAGATTTTGCGTAGAAATGCACAAACTATTACTTTGTACTGAATAACGCTACAGCATTTTAAAAGTATGATGAAAGATGTGAAATGTGTATAAAAACCAAATAAGAAACAAAAATTATGAAACACCTTTGTAAAAAAAGTTATCACAATATGTTTAAAAATCTTCCACACTAGACAAACTAAACATTTCGCTCGCTCTGTGACTCATCCTCAGTAAAGAAACATTTCTGTCGCTCTGTGACTCATTCTCATGTGCAGGCCGACTTTGCCGCGACTGAAGATTTCGAAGCGCGTTCAACCCGGCTGAGTCCCACATCTTGGTCCACAACCTGATTTACAACACGCTGACGAATATCCAGGTGCAGGCCGACTTTGTCCACTCTCGTCTAATAAACAGTCCATACAATACATACATGAAATATTTCAGTGCCACTTCATATAATCCTTCTGGTTTTTTTTGACAACTAGATTCAACTTCGTGCCATCTTTAATAGGACACCCCTGAACGGTCTGATCGTCAACTTTTGATCTTCAATTGGAATCTTCAGATGTGAAGAAATCTGTCGTTTGATATCCAAAATAGATGTCGTTGGGAAAGCCTCTATTGTGCATTCCCCACCCTGGAAGTTTTTACCATAAACTTCATTGCTAGAGATCGATACTTGTAGGTATGTTAAGAATAATAAAAGCACATTAAAAAGATTTAATTCTGAAATAAAACATCAAAAAGAAAAATCAACTCTCTAAAAAATCTCCAATTTTTTTACCCAATTTGACAGACCGTCAAAAAAATCGAACCACCAGAATTTCAATTTCAAAAAACTTATCATAAAAGAAAGAACAGAAAAGAAGAAAAAAGTTTGCGTAGAAATGAGAATCACCAAACTTCAAATAGACTTTGACTTTGTAGCGGTGTAACGCTACACTATACAACAAAAAAAGTTTCATTCAAATCCGTCCAGTAGTTTTTGCGTGAAACGCGTACATACGTACAGACAAGCAGACAGACAAGAAATTCCAAAAAAACTTTTTTGCTTTCTTTTATTCTTTTTAAGTATCCCTCTATACATTTCAGTCAAAAATACTAAATGTAAAGACAAAATATCTTTACTGTTTTATTATATGTATAGATTAAATATTGTATAATTTTTTATGCAATGGTCGACGTTCCAGATCTGATATTGGAACGGAAACGCATACATTCGGATTAACTTCTCCTTACGCCCACCCTTTGTCCTTTAGTCTATGAACTCACTAGTCATCTTGTACCCATCTTCACAATGACAACTGTAACCCTTCTTGCTGTGAGCTGTCATCGGCGATGCACTTAGCGTTATCTCCGCACGGGCTGAAGTCGCACGCCGGGACACAGTGCGGGCCGACTCAACCGAGCTCGCACTCGAACCATGTGTGGTCCCATGATGGCACCCTGTGCCCTTTAGTTTATGAACTCACCAGTCATCTTGTACCCATCTTCACACTGACAACTGTAACCCTTCTCGCTTTTGTCATCGGCGATGCACTTAGCGTTATCTCCGCACGGGCTGAAGTCGCACGCCGGGACACAGTGCGGGCCGACTCGGCCGAGCTCGCACTCGCACCATGTGTGGTCCCATGATGATACGCATTTACTCTGTAAGGTTACAGAGAAGTTTAAGGCACCAGTGTCGTAGCACACATTCGAAGAAAAAATTGTTATTTTTTCATAAAGAAATTTCCCTAATTAGAGTTTAATTACGAAGTGGAAAAATAATATAGGATAGATAGATTATGATGTTTATTAAGGTTTCAATCGTGTACTTTTTTAATAAAAATACATATTTTCGGCTTAATTAATTCATAAAGGCACCGAAGAATTTAGAAAAAAATTCAGCTTTCAGAAGTCATGGAACTTACAATTTTCAGTATGATAACATATATATATTTTTATTTAATTAGTTAATATATATACTATATTAAAGTTTTAAACGAGCACTTTTTGTTTTTTAGACTAATATTTTTAAAGATAATTGAGAAATAGTTGCTAAATCGGTACAAAATCGGTTCGATCCTGCCAACTTGAAAAGTAGAAGCATTGTGTTGTGCAAAAAAAACTATCTTATTGCAACGCGCACACGGCGCGGTTAAGCGCATATGAATTTTTGTTTTTGCAGCTCAGGTTGGACCTCGTCTTAATAACTAAATTCGCTTGTTTTTTTACATATAGGACTAAAAATAGATAAAGGCCTGCTTCTCATAGGTAGGTCATGTATGGGTGACTTCCGTGCTTCGGAATTCTGGCTGTATTTGCAGATTTAAAACCACCAATCACATTGGGCTTGCGTGGTGCATCACTGACCCACTTTATTAGTGCCCCAGCAGTTATAGGGACATTCAAGGTTTATGATGACGAGTTATTAGGGAACCTTGCTGGGCTCTTCAGAATGTATTTTATTTTATCAAGTAGATATGGAGGTATGGTACTCACAAAAGGTGGGCAGATTGATAGCATACAGTCAGCGCGGGACGCACACCTGTCCCCGCACGTTTTCTCTGACGGTAGGTGTCGGTTCAACATCGCCTGAGCTGTTTCCCACTCGAACGTCCTAGAAAAAAGGCAAATTTCACCAAATACGTTACATGCCACCTACTTACATGTATCCGAAAAAAAATAAAACAGTAATCTATATATAAATTTAAAATGTTTAGAATGCCATAGAGGCCATAGCCATAAGCCATTTCAAATGAGTGGAAATGCCAACAAAAAAAAATATAGACCCCATAAAAAGTGAGAAAATTTTAAAGAAAAAAGAAATCAATAGTTGTAATCTGTATTGTTCGTAAGAAATCAAATAGTTATAACTGTACCTTTTTGATAAGTGTATGAATAAATATTTATCTATCTATATTAGTAACACTTGTATGCATCCTTCGAAATATCCAACTTCAGAAGCCAAAAGCCCCGCAGTGGTATCAGGTCCGCAAATGAGAATCTTGCCAATATACTGCCCTTGCACCTTATTGGCTAGCATATGCAATAGGACCGTTCGTAGTCCGTAGTCTATGGCCACTGAGATGTCGGTGCCGAGCCATTTGATCTCCACGCGGTGCCATTTACCGTCGGATAGAATTGTCGATGGCAGGAACATGGATTCGCCGTTGTAGGAGTAGTGGAGGAGGCCAGATTTCAACTGTAATCAAAATCACAGTTCTAGTTACTTAGTTCGCTTAGATGGTAATCGTGATAGAAATTAAAACGTTTAAATTCTATACATTGCACGAGTGCATTGTTGCTTTCTCTATGGACTCGCCTCTTTACCAAGCGCCATCTATCATGTATTTATTGAGGATTTTTTTAATTTGGGTTTCGGAAAATAGCCCATTCTCTAGAATCTCAACTGAGCTACAATGAACTTACGCTAATGAGAATAGTGCTGTTCTGTCCCACTTGTATGGACATGAGGAAGGCGTCTAGTTGTCTCGTTCGCAAAGAGAGCGCATTTAGCCACGGAAGCTGTATCGGCCGCAGTAATGGGTTGAAGGACAGCATCTAGCTTCAACTAGCTACAATGATGTACTTACACTGATGAGAATAGAGCTGTTCTGTCCCACTTGTATGGACATGAGGAAGGCGTCTTGTTGTCTCGTTCGCAGTGAGAACGCGTTAAGCCACGGAAGCTGTATCGGCCGCAGTAATGGGTTGAAGGAGAGCATCTAGCTTCAACTAGCTACAATGATGTACTTACACTGATGAGAATAGAGCTGTTCTGTCCCGCTTGTATGGACATGAGGAAGGCGTCTTGTTGTCTCGTCCGCAAAGAGAACGCGTTCAGCCACGGAAGCTGTATCGGCCGCAGTAATGAGTTGAAGGAGAGCATCTAGCTTCAACTAGCTACAATGATGTACTTACACTGATGAGGATGGAGCTGTTCTGTCCCACTTGTATGGACATGAAGAAGGCGTCTAGTTGTCTCGTTCGCAGTGAGAACGCGTTCAGCCACGGAAGCTGTATCGGCCGCAGTAATGAGTTGAAGGAGAGCATCTAGCTTCAACTAGCTACAATGATGTACTTACACTGATGAGGATGGAGCTGTTCTGTCCCACTTGTATGGACATGAGGAAGGCGTCTTGTTGTCTCGTTCGCAGTGAGAACGCGTTCAGCCACGGAAGCTGTATCGGCCGCAGTAATGGGTTAAAGGAGAGCATCTAGCTTCAACTAGCTACAATGATGTACTTACACTGATGAGAATAGTGCTGTTCTGTCCCACTTGTATGGACATGAGGAAGGCGTCTTGTAGTCTCGTTCGCAGTGAGAACGCGTTCAGCCACGGAAGCTGTATCGGCCGCAGTAATGGGTTGAAGGACAGCATCTAGCTTCAACTAGCTACAATGATGTACTTACACTGATGAGGATGGAGCTGTTCTGTCCCACTTGTATGGACATGAGGAAGGCGTCTTGTTGTCTCGTTCGCAAAGAGAGCGCATTTAGCCACGGAAGCTGTATCGGCCGCAGTAATGGGTTGAAGGACAGCATCTAGCTTCAACTAGCTACAATGATGTACTTACACTGATGAGGATGGAGCTGTTCTGTCCCACTTGTATGGACATGAGGAAGGTGTCTTGTTGTTTCGTTCGCAATGAGAACGCGTTCAGCCACGGAAGCTGTATCGGCCGCAGTAGCGGGTTGAAGGAGAGCATCTAGCTTCAACTAGCTACAATGATGTACTTACACTGATGAGAATAGAGCTGTTCTGTCCCACTTATATAGACATGAGGAAGGCGTCTTGTCGTCTCGTTCGCAGTGAGAACGTTCAGCCACGGAAGCTGTATCGGCCGCAGTAATGGGTTGAAGGAGAGCATCTAGCTTCAACTAGCTACAATGATGTACTTACACTGATGAGAATAGAGCTGTTCTATCCCGCTTGTATGGACATGAGGAAGGCGTCTTGTAGTCTCGGTCGCAGTGAGAACGCGTTCAGCCACGGAAGCTGTATCGGCCGCAGTAGCGGGTTGAAGGAGAGCATCTAGCTTCAACTAGCTACAATGATGTACTTACACTGATGAGGATGGAGCTGTTCTGTCCCACTTGTATGGACACGAGGAAGGCGTCTTGTTGTTTCGTTCGCAATGAGAACGCGTTCAGCCACGGAAGCTGTATCGGCCGCAGTAGCGGAGTTGAAGGAGAGCATCTAGCTTCAACTAGCTACAATGCCCTAGTAACAATTTGCGTTGGGAAATAGTGGCCACGATTTCCCAACAGTTGGGAAAAGGTTGGGAGATATTACGGTTTCTACCAACGAAGGCCCAACTGTAGGCTATCAATGGGGAAGCCTACGTTACATTTCCACACAACATGCCAACAGTGGGCCAACAGCCTCATTATCTACTTATATTTCGTAACAATTCCACACAACATGCCAACAGAGGGCCAACAGCGCGAATGCCTACGTATTTTTCGTTATATATTCAAACAACATGCCAACAGTGGGCCACCAGCGTCATTTCCTACGTAAATTTCGTAACAATTCCACACAACATGCCAACAGAGGGCCAAAAGTGCGAATACCAACGTATTTTTCGTTATATATTCAAACAACATGCCAACAGTGGACCAACAGCGTTATTTAATACGTAAATTTCGTAACAATTCCACACAACATACCAACAGAGAGCCAACAGCGTAAATGCCTATGTATTTGTTGTTATATATCCAAACAACATGCCAACAGTGGGCTAACATCGTCATAACCTACGTAAATTTCGTAATAATTCCATACAACATCCCAACAGAGGGCCAACAGGGTGAATGCTTACTTATGTTTCGTTATATATTCAAACAACATGCCAACAGTGGACCAACAGCGTTATTAAATACGTAAATTTCGTAACGATTTCACACAACATGCCAACAGAGAGCCAACAGCGTAAATGCCTATGTATTTGTTGTTATATATTCAAACAACATGCCAACAGTGGGCCACCAGCGTCATTTCCTACGTAAATTTCGTAACAATTCCACACAACATGCCAACAGAGGGCCAAAAGTGCGAATACCAACGTATTTTTCGTTATATATTCAAACAACATGCCAACAGTGGACCAACAGCGTTATTTAATACGTAAATTTCGTAACAATTCCACACAACATACCAACAGAGAGCCAACAGCGTAAATGCCTATGTATTTGTTGTTATATATTCAAACAACATGCCAACAGTGGGCTAACATCGTCATAACCTACGTAAATTTCGTAATAATTCCATACAACATCCCAACAGAGGGCCAACAGGGTGAATGCTTACTTATGTTTCGTTATATATTCAAACAACATGCCAACAGTGGACCAACAGCGTTATTAAATACGTAAATTTCGTAACGATTTCACACAACATGCCAACAGAGAACCAACAGCGTAAATGCCTATGTATTTGTTGTTATATATTCAAACAACATGCCAACAGTGGGCCAACTGCAGAATTACCAACGTAAATTTCGTAACAATTCCACACAACATGCCAACAGAGGGCCAAAAGTGCGAATACCAACGTATTTTTCGTTATATATTCAAACAAATATATTCAAACAACATGCCAACAGTGGACCAACAGCGTTATTTAATACGTAAATTTCGTAACAATTCCACACAACATACCAACAGAGAGCCAACAGCGTAAATGCCTATGTATTTGTTGTTATATATTCAAACAACATACCAACAGTGGGCTAACATCGTCATAACCTACGTAAATTTCGTAATAATTCCATACAACATCCCAACAGAGGGCCAACAGGGTGAATGCTTACTTATGTTTCGTTATATATTCAAACAACATGCCAACAGTGGACCAACAGCGTTATTAAATACGTAAATTTCGTAACAATTTCACACAACATGCCAACAGAAGAGCCAACAGCGTAAATGCCTATGTATTTGTTGTTATATATTCAAACAACATGCCAACAGTGGGCCAACATCGTCATAACCTACGTAAATTTCGTAAAAATTCCATACAACATCCCAACAGAGGGCCAACAGGGTGAATGCTTACTTATGTTTCGTTATATATTCAAACAACATGCTAACAGTGGGGCCAACTGCATAATTACCTACGTAAATTTCGTAAAAATTCCACACAACATGCCAACAGAGGGCCAACAGTGCGAATACCAACGTATTTTTCGTTATATATTCAAACAACATGCCAACAGTGGACCAACAGCGTTATTAAATACGTAAATTTCGTAACAATTCTACACAACATGCCAACAGAGAGACAACAGTGTAAATGCCTATGTATGTGTTGTTATATATTCAAACAACATGCCAACAGTGGGCCAACATCGTCATAACCTACGTAAATTTCGTAAAATTCTATACAACATCTCAACAGAGGGCCAACAGGGTGAATGCTTACGTATGTTTCGTTATATATTCAAACAACATGCTAACAGTGGGCCAACAGCATCATTACCGACAGGAGATTATAGGAGAAATGAAATCGCTTTTCGTTCCGCTAGAGGCGCTAGTATCGGTTATATAGATCTTGCTTGAGCGCTGGCCGAAAGAGTGGGAGATCGCTTTGCGCATCGTACACTTGCGACAAAATAAAATGGAGCCATCTACCTAATCTTTTTTTTAGGTAGTTATAAACAAATTTAATATATAATAAGGTAAGGTCAGTCGTAAAAACAATTAAAACAAAAAATAATAAGCAGGTAATATGTACATTTTAATTAAAAGTTACGGTGACATAGGTGAAACACCTTTAATTAATTCACGTTCTGGAATGAACTGAATACTGGTCGTGGCAATTTCGCCATCGTCTTCCTTGTCCTCGTCTTCTTCGTAATCTTCATCGTCGTCATCAGAGATCACATCAATCGGAGATTCACATGAAAAATGTAGATAAGAAGTTCACCGGGTCATCTAGTTTGGAATAAAGAAAATTGCATTTTAATCGGTTCACCCGTTTGCTACGCAAACAGACACAAGTAGACAGACAAACACACACAAACTTATAACACCCCTTTTTTACGCCGGGGGCTAGAAAAGCACACTATGCCAGTTGCTAAACAAGCTAATTATTGAAAAATAAAAAACACGACTGACAGCTTACATAGCCTATGTCACTCGGGGAATGCAAGGAATATGACAATACCTCTCACATCAAAATCTGTTAAGCCATTCAGGACTTATGGTGGAATAAAGAAACTTACATACATACTTACATACATGAACCCTGAAAACATAACACTCCTTTTTTGGCCAGTCGTGTAAAAACAATAGATAATAATTCAAACACAGATGCAGCAAATTTGTATTTATGTAATTGCTAATAAAGTTACTTTTTTCATTTCCATGTATAATATAAAATAAGACTTTTTCACTTCTCATGCTCTGAAAGTGCTTATTTGTGCAGGATATAGGCTGCACAAAATCGAATTTTGTGCACAAGGGCATTAACGTATCTACTCATAAATGTATCTATATTAAGGCAAAGAAAATGAGCCATACAGCCAAACACGATAAAAAGTTCATAGATAGAATTTGTTATTTTATAATATTTACTTTTAATTTATTTGCCTTATATGTTTTTTAAGACATAAAAGATATTAAAATTTAAATTCAAGTACGGTAGGTTATTTAATTAATTTAAGAAAAATATTATTACAAAATTAATTTAATAGTAGGCTGTATAGGTCTGCAGCCCAAGCCTATCAATGTCGTAAGATTAAAAAAATAAAGCGGCGGGAAACAACTCTTGTTTTTTCGTGCGTTTATTAATTTCTTCAATTTGATTTATTTCCTCGCAATCGAAGTGAAAAGCAGAGTTTATAACTCTTCCACAAAACGATTTTTATCCTCGACATTACTATCAGCCCTCGCCTTCGGCTCAGGCTGCTAAAAGTCTCGTATGAAAATGGTTCGTTTTGTGCACTTGTTGTAAAATCGACTATTTCACTTACCAGAGTATAAAAAAGTTGAGTCAATTAATTTGCACGGAAGTGTAGCGTGTGTTGTTGTCGTCGTCTAGAGAGTAGAGCGGCGCGTGCAGGCAGAGTAGCAATGAACAAATCACGACTGGCGGTCATGACGCGTCGGGTGATGAGCCAATCGTATTGGACGGTTTGATTTCTCCGCCCGGGCCCCCGCGCCTCACTTCATAGTTCATACCACCAAAACAAACCCAAACAAAGAGTTGTGTGCGTCCAAAGTGTATTAGTAACGAGGTTAGTTCTTGTGATTTTATTGATTATCTGGGTTTAGTTATAACGTGTTATAGAATAGACTGAGTGTTTAGTACCAATGTGATTGTGTTTTATTCTGTAGGTGGGATTAGCGAGTACCAAAATGTTTAAAATTGTCGAATTTTGTGGCGGCCATGATGACGCCTCAGCCGGTGAAATTGCAGTCGTACACGGAATGGTTGACCCCGAGGAAAGGACATTGCCTGTAGCCTCCACGTAAATTAATGAGCAGATTTAACAGGTGCTTAATTGAAGTACATACTGTATTACGCTAATCGCAGCGTTGTGCGTTCCGATCACGTAGCCTAAGCTTCAGGCTACTAACTCTAGTTAGTAGCCTGAAGCTTAAGCTGTTAAATAGCTAAGCTATTAGGCTAAGCAATAGTACTTTTTCCAGTCACGGCAAGACTCGGTTGATACACACGTGTCTATATATAAACCAGCCCCATGATGTCTAACATCATGGCAATTGCTGAGCGGAGGCCTTTTTGGCCATTATTTTTGTTCTTAGATTTAAACTAATTTTTTAAACATGTATATTTGGTATATTTGATTTGGCCAAATAAAACTCTTCTTTCTTTCTTTCTCTATTGCATAGGTACATTATTACTGACTTGAGATAACCCTTAATTGTTTTAACCAAAATGTTAAAGAACCAAACACCGGAACGAGCCGCCAAGCATTTCAAATGATTTCCAAAGATATGACCATTGTGGTGCATACCTAATTAACACGCAAAATGGTAGGATATGGAATTTACCTGATAGTCTATTATGCTTTTGGTCTTGTGGGTGTGTATGTTTTGTTTTTGCAGGAAGGCACAGACTTTGGATATGGGGATTATAGGTTTATAGAGTAGAGCATGGGCTGCATCTTCCATAACTATAGATTTTTCCAGCATAAAAAGTAGTTTATGTGTTCTAATACCAGGCAATGGCTATCCGTTTGCTAAAGTTGTTGACTGAAAAACCCTTTGGCTGTTAATGCATGCTTGAATGACTAACAAAACAACCTAACAAACTTTCACATTTACATTAATACTAAGATAGGTGCATACATATATGTTATTTACTACATTAAAGCCTTATTTAAAAGATTGCTCTAGATATGATTTGTATTTTAATTATTTATTTCTTAGTCTCCTGCTCTATTTATGAAGATATTGAGATTGAAATTTTTTTTGGTTTGTTGTTTATATAAATTAATATACATTATATATTAAAAGCAAGGCATCTTACAGTATACGTAGACATTAGAAGACCTGCCCTCATTTTATGGTTGCTCTTGTCACATGATAAACAATCATAAACGGTACATCTGTCTGTCATCTATAATATTCCAGCTGACTGGTGCAGTTCAATCCCTGGTCGGTGCAAATATTTGTGTGATAAGCACATGGAGTCTTGTATGTTAATTATGTATTTTGTACCTATTCGTATAAAAAGTTATTTTTTCCTTTATATTGTCAACTGCACTATTGTTCTTGGTTTTTTTATGGTCAATTTTCAACAAAAACTGTGAAATTTTGCATCATTGTCTTATACCCAAAACACTGGGTATCCTAGCTTGAGGCTAGGCAAATGTGTGTGAGATGTCCTAAATATTTATTTATGTATTTCTATGTATAGTAGTTAAAATATTCTTCACACACAATTATAATAAAAGTAGTCAAGGCTTGGAACAAGCTGCCAGAAGAAGTGATCTCAGCACCAAATGTCAACCAGTTTAAGAAGTTTTCCACAATTGCTTGCCTGCTAAATAATAATAATATACTTGTTTCTTAATAATGTAATTTTTATATAGTATAATGCAATATATTAATTTATATTATAGCTGTCTGTGTCGCCCATTTAGGGTTCCTGATTCAAATATTTTGAATAGAATTCTTATAACAGTACCTACTCTCATTTCAGATGATTTGACCAAAGCTCGGGCAATAGCCAAAAAAGCAGAAATTGATTCTGAAGTTAGCAGTGATAGTGTTGAAACTTCTGGTAGAGGAAAACGCAAAGTGTCCAGAAAAATATATGATAGTGACACAAGTGATGATAAATCAGATGATAATGATAATTTCTTTTATCCAACACCACCTACTTCTCAAATAAAACATAAGAATAGATCAAAAACAACTTTACAGTCATCATCTACACCTGGAACAACTTCAATAGATGTCATTAATAAAATTCAAGAGAAAAATTCTGCAGGTGGTTTATCCACACCATGGAAGTAATAAGTACTTCCATGATCCACACCAAGTACTACCACTGATGACGAAAATTACGATCAATGTCAAAAACAAATTCCCACAACTTCCTCACCTATTCAAAACACTGAAGCTTCGGAGACCTTAGGTATGTCAGTTTAATAGAAGTTTTAATCAAAAAAGCTATTTACATGTCTATGTTTTTGTTGTGGTTTACTAGGTGGCAGTAGGTACCAGCCTCTTACTTATTTCCGCAGCAAAGCAGCAATGCATGCATTGTTGTGTTCCGATTCAAATAGTAAGAGATGCCATGTAATTACAGGCACATGGTATTACATCTTAGCTAGTCGGGATGACAAAGCATATGCAATCTTTGGCATTCAAGGTTACATATGACACAGGCAGCAGTTTCTGCTTGCCATCAGGTAGACAGTGTGTAGTTATTTTGTTCATTGTTACCAGTAGTCTGAGGTAATAATAATATATCTGGTTCATAAATATATACACACATATACAGGGTGATTTTTTTTATCAGAAAGACTTATTTAACGAAGGAATGTGTCAACGGCGGATCCAGGATTTTTTTCTGGGCGGGGCACAAGTGGTGGACTATGAATGTTGGGGGGTGCAACAAATCGACATTCGTCCTGCCTAGCGATGTGCCGCCGAGAAATTTCCTGTTCCCGAACATTTCTTCCCTTGATAATTTCCGAAATTTCTCATAAATATCTCGGGTTTTTAGGAAAATTTCGGAAACGGCACATCACTAGTCCTGCCTGATGCAGTCTGATATGCACTGTCATGTAATCTACCTCCACAGTAGGTACACAAAAAAGCAGTCTGGGGGGGGCACGTGCCCCCGTGCCCCCCCCCCTAAATCCGCTACTGTGTGGTAGTAGATTCCCGATCCAACCAGCGAAAAAAATCCTGTATATAATCTTCGCCTTATATTCATAAGCCTTTATAATTTTCAGGTTCACTTAAAGATGTTACTCTAACACCATTTCTAAAGGAATTGGTTCCAAACGTCCATGGTAAGAACAATTTTCAAATTCTAACATAAAAAATAACCTGGATTTCTCTCGTTAGAGTTCGGACGCGTCTACAGTGAGATAGATGCAGGACGTGCACCTAGCTTGACTAGGCATACCTACTAGAAAAAAAATCTACTTTTTTTTAAAGTTGGCATACGTTAAATATAATATTGTTATCGACAACTGTTAGTTTTTTTAAATAAAAAATCAGGTGTTTATCATATGATTTTTTAAGGCGCCACTACGAAAACTTTAAAAAATCATCCTGCGCATTTAAGTAATGGCCCATTAGCAAACTTAGTCCTATAATTTGTGCTAAACTATTTTTGTAGTAAATTATTCTATTGATTGATTTCAGATGTGATTGCAAAGCACTTGGCTAGTATTGAAACTGACTTAAAAGAGATAAAAATTTCTCAACATGAAATCTTAACACGATTACGATCAAATAATCCTATCACACCACATCTCCCAGATGGCATACCATTACCATGCGACGATTGTGAACAATTAAACTTGTTAGAAACTTGGATTTCGACAGAAGAAAATGCCAGCCTTATGGTAAACTATTTTATTTTATTTGCCAAACTTCAGTAATAATGATGGTTCTTTTGTTTGTATACCCTTTGTCAGCTTAAAATTACATCATTAGATAGTATACACTAAAACTTACCCTAATATTAATATGTAATTATTTTTCATTGTGTATCTTAGTTTTTCTGCTTTAATGATGAATCAATAATATTTTTATTTTAACAGAAATAAGATTTGTAGTTTTCGTTTGTTTTTACGATTGCAAGAGTACAGTGATTGAAACTATTTCTTTCAATAAGTACATATGGTGTTTATGTTTAATAATAATAATTAAAATAAATTTTCAATAATTTTAATATTGTATTATTTTAGCCACGCTGGATAAGGCCTTAATTACATAATTAGGTATGTAATGAATTCGAAAGACTACACACATAGTGAACAATATTTTTTTATTCAGATTCTAGATAAATACTTAAAATTATGCACGCTATCAAGGAATATTTCTAGACAATAACTTAATAATACTGTTCAACACACTTGCTCATAAAATGGTTCTAATTGTAATCAAACTGACAATTTCATTGCTATTATAGACGAGTTGTACCTGTAGTCAAACTGTAATAAAATGTCCTTTTAGTATTATTTTCTTCACAGGTGTGTTGAAAAACGTCGTATGATACACTTGTGTATTGATGATTACCGTCTTCGAAAGACCCTCACCTAACGGCTCGGGTCGCAATGGCGCCTCAGCAGTAATCACCAGCATTACACACTTGTACCATAATGTGCTATTGCATCCCTGATTTATGGCTATAATATAGCTGCTGTACGAGTAATGTACCTTTATTTCTGTTACAGGTCTACTACGTGTTCCGTACAGAGGCTCGATGTACCTTTTTATTCTGCTTAAGACCAACTTCTGTTTCTTACGAAGGCATTTGTCGGGCAGCCGTGTTGCTTGCAGTCAGGGCACGCATGCACGTCAGTAGGGCCTCTGTAAGAAACACGTAGTTGGCCCAATGTAGAATAAAAACGTAAGGCCTCTGTAAGGAACACGAAGTTAGGCCAGAGTAGAATAAAAAACGTTGGGCCAGAGTAAGAAACACGTAGTTGGCCCAAAGTAGAACAAAACACATAGGGCCACTGTAAGAAACACGTCTTTGGCCTAAAGTAGAATAAAAAACGTAGGGCCACTGTAACGAACGCATAGTTGGCCCAATGTAGAATAAAAACCATAGGGCCACTGTAAGGGACACGTCTTTGGCCTAAAGTAGAATAAAAAACGTAGGGCCACTGTAACGAACGCGCAGTTGGCCCAAAAGTAGAATAAAACACGTAGGGCCTCTGTAAAGTACACTCAGTTGGCCCAAAGTAAAATAAAAGGGGTTGGGCCACCGTTAGTCACACTACGGTTGGACCAACGTAGTGTACATTACTGTAATAATACTGAAGTTATAAAAACGTTGGGCCCACCGATGGCATATACGAAAGTAAGGATGACATAACTAACAATGAACCAACCGTATTGTTGGCCTTTTGTTATTTCGACGCCGTCGGCCCAACGTTGTCCAACCTCTCTTCTACGGTTGGCCTTTTGTAGGTATGACGTGGTTGGCCCAACTCGCAATAATAACGATGGGCCGATTGTTGGCAGATACGTAAGTAGGGGTGACAAAACTAACCGTAAGCCAACCGTGGGCAGCTGTTTTTTCACAAAGGGCCAACCATATGCCAACCATTTTTGTTACTAGGGTGATGTACTTACACTGATGAGAATAGAGCTGTTCTGTCCCACTTGTATAGACATGAGGAAGGCGTCTTGTTGTCTCGTTCGCAGTGAGAACGCGTTCAGCCACGGAAGCTGTATCGGCCGCAGTAATGGGTTGAAGGAGAGCATCTAGCTTCAACTAGTTACAATGATGTACTTACACTGATGAGAATAGAGCTGTTCTGTCCCACTTGTATGGACATGAGGAAGGCGTCTTGTTGTCTCGTTCGCAAAGAGAACGCGTTCAGCCACGGAAGCTGTATCGGCCGCAGTAATGGGTTGAAGGACAGCATCTAGCTTCAACTAGCTACAATGATGTACTTACACTGATGAGGATGGAGCTGTTCTGTCCCACTTGTATGGACATGAGGAAGGCGTCTTGTTGTCTCGTTCGCAAAGAGAGCGCATTTAGCCACGGAAGCTGTATCGGCCGCAGTAATGGGTTGAAGGACAGCATCTAGCTTCAACTAGCTACAATGATGTACTTACACTGATGAGGATGGAGCTGTTCTGTCCCACTTGTATGGACATGAGGAAGGCGTCTTGTTGTCTCGTTCGCAGTGAGAATGCGTTCAGCCACGGAAGCTGTATCGGCCGCAGTAATGGGTTGAAGGAGAGCATGCCATCGCCGCTAAAACGCCATGGTGGAGACGTGGCTGTGGAATGGAAGCGAAGACATCAGAAATTCTATATTGAAACTTGGCCTTTAAAGAAGGCTCTTTTTCACGTCGAAAACTAATTATATAATCATAGTGTATTATGTCTCAAACAACAAACTACTAGCATTTCGGAGGACCACTGCTGAAAAGAAATGCCGAAAGAAACTCATGAAACAGTTATGGTCGCCTAACGTGCTAGATAATGTTAGTTCATCTCTATAATAGTACATTACTGCCGAGGTCTATAATGAGTACTTTGCTGGTCGCGCTGATGATGGCCGAAGAAGCGCAGCGTAGCGCAGCTCCAGGCCGACACAGCGCGGTCAGCGTGCAGCACTTGATGGACGAGCTGAGATGTCGGCCGAGACCGGAGCTCGAGGCGACACAGCGAGGACAGCAAGGGCTGCAATGATGGCCAAGCTGGAAGGCCTAGAGCGTAGCTAGGCTAGCTCGAGGCAATCATAGCGTGACCAGCGAAGCAGTCATTGTGGGCCAAGGCTTGTATAGTGCTTTACTCAAAAATGCAAGTATCTAATCTAAATAAAACCAGCAAGTAATTTGAATTTAATATATATTAATTAACTAGAAATTTAATTAAAATGACAATTATGAAAAGTACAGTTACTAAAATTCAACACCGACTTTCCCGGTTTGATATTAATAATAGTTTGCGATAAATGCGATAATTCTAATGCGGTGTGTGACTGCTGTATTATTTCTTCATTTATTTCATCATTTTATGCTTTATCAGAACCATGCACTTTAACATTGAATAGGTATCCCAGAGAGACAAAGGCTTCGTTTTGTTGGAAAGATCATTGAAATACGCAAGAAAAACATTTTCGGATAAATATTTAGATATCCTACTGATTTTCCACTGCACAAAATTTTCATATGCAAGCTTATATTTTTCCTTTAAGTTTCGCGGTGTCAAATTTTCAACCACTAATTTAGCTTCATCTTGTATGTCTGGCGCTGTTAAACACATTGAATCGGAAGAATTTTCGCTTTCAGAGTCATTTTTATCAAAAAGTCATTAAATAAAAACAAAATTTTCGTTGAACCGCGCTTTTTTTTTAAGCAATGGTAGTTGGAACTATACAGCCAAATATGGAATAAAATCTTTTTTTACCTATCTCTATACAAACAGCTGTGTTTTAAATAAAATCTTTTTGCATTCGATTTTCAAAACGTTGAAACGTAAAAATAGCGGCCTGTTAGAGCGGCCAGCAAAACTTTGTCGGCCGCTATTTGAAAATAGAACGGCAAGGTCGACTTTGCTCAAACAAGGTTGTCAAAATAATGACCACATTACATGCATTTTTGAGTAAAAATATAATAAAACTGCAACTGATTTAGTCTAAACATGCTTGTTTTCGTTAGGAATCAAAGGATAATCCTTTGATTTTTCATCGATTTACACAGATGAAGTCTTCTTGTCGAGACCGAATGGCTTTTTTAAATAATTTTGGACCAGTATTTGGCCATGCTAATCGCCCTATCGTCGCGTCTCGTCTTTGTTAAGTTCTCCATTGTGAAGGAAGTGAGACAATTAGAACACGATGGCTATGAAAAAATGGAATTAAGTAAACATTTATGAATATTGTAGACTTACATTCCCCGCAATCCTTCCCGGAGTGTCCCTCAGGACAGTCGCAGAGGAAAGAGTCCCAGAGGTCAGTGCACTCGGCCGAGTTGTAGCACGGCGCCGAGCCGCATTGAGAGCGTTTCTCTGGACAGCCAGCCAACGTGCCATTGTCGGCGACGAAACTGCATAGAAAATAGTATAATTTAATGGTTTCGAAGATGTTATCGGCCACAAATAAGTTTTGGTAGTTAAGGGTACTAATAATTTACCTGTTGAGATCAATGAACTTGTGATCGATGAAGAAGTCGGAGATGCATCCGAGGAAGTCCTTGTTCTTCACTTGGAAACTGCTCGGGATGTTGGGCAGACCACCGATTTGTAGCGGACCGGTCAGATCCAGAAACCTAAAAAAGATTATAAAGAAGTAAAATAAATGTAACAAAGTTGGGGCCCGAACGGCCCGATCCTCAAAAGTTCGTTTTTTTTTACGAACGTAAACTTTTTATGATATGATACGATTTGATGTCATAGCTTCTAATCAACAACAACTTTCCAAGAAAATGTCGATGGTTAATAGATAAATAAAACGTATATGGAAAAGAGTCCGATTTATCTAGTCCCATGATGGACGACAGGTGGGATGTTTATGTCCCACTAGTCCCATGGGACAAATGAAACTTATATATTTAGCAAATCATGTCCCAGTAGGTACTGTAGAGGTTTGATGCTATTCAGTTATATTGTAATTGCCCAATTAATCCCTTCAGGAAGGATATTAAGTTTTGTTAATGTCGTTGTGTAGTGGACAGTCTTGGTTCTTTTTGCGGTTTTGTTCCAAGAAAGTTTGAAACTGAAATACTTATTGATTGAGTTAATATTTTTGGATTTGCATATTTAAACTCTGAGACCAGTTTCCAACTATCCCAAAGTATGGGACTGTTTTGTAGTTAGTCAGTTCCGCACTAGGTAGGTAGTTAGAAGTTACCACTGATGTTGTATCCAGGTTGTTGACCTTGGATCCAATCCAGGGGCGTAGCTGATGTAGAGGTTTGATGTTTCTACCTCTGGCCACTTTGGCATTCGATCAATATTTGAATGATTTAAAAGATTTAGGAAGAAGTTTGATAGATAGAGAATTGAAGGGTCTTCTACGGATGAAACATCAAGTCACGATATAATTTGGAATTTCTAAAAGAAGTATTAAATAAAAACGATTTCCCAAGTACCGAATACAGTTTAAATCAACGACGAACCCCCCCGTCGTCACAGTACCATGACGCTATTGTTACCTATTTTGACCTACCTGTGACAAGTCTCAGTGGGTATGTCACACCGTGGTGGCAGCACTTTCCTCGTGAAGTTCGCGCACGCGTACTGCGCTCCGAGCGACGCGGCGCCGTTCAGAGATAGCGCTTTGTCGCAGTTGTCGAGAACCATGGTCGCCGTCTGTAGAATATCAGAAATGTGATTACATGTATATAGATGACATTTATTCGGACGACATTCCTTAAATTTAATCAATGATAGGCAACCATTACATCTATTGAAGGTACCTGGGACCATAGATTTAGAAGAGAGAGAATTGATTAATCTATGTTTGGAACCTGTTTCTAAATTTCATTTTATTTCGATTTAATTCGACCCACCAGTTTACGTCAACGTTAAAATAATTTAATATGTCATGTGAGATAATTATACTTTATAATGTATATATTTTATGTGTGCATGCTGTGTGTGATGTGAATCAAGAAGATTTGACACGAATATTGTTGTTTTTTTGAGTATGTGTGTTACAGAGTCACGTTGGTTATGTGGACCAAATAAAAAAAAATACTTAGGTATAGGTACTTAGATCTCTTTTTAATTTTAATTTTACACGAAGAATAAATAAATGTGCAAGTCTTAATACCTGATGATATCTTTTATACATACATACATATCATCACGCCTTTTTTCCGTGGGGGTAGGCCGAGACTAGCGATTTCCACTTGCTACGATCTTTACAGATCTCTCTTGCTTCCTATCTTTTATTGTAATCGCAATAATGAAATACTGACCCTATTATAATAATCCACTTCCACAGAATGCCACATCCCATCAGCCACATCAGCAGCTACCGTCACTTCAGTTTTCATCCCCCCGAGGGCGAAGGTAAACTTCAGCCCCGCTCCCCCCGCCTGCCCCGCACCCGTGGCTATTAGTTCTAAAGCTATGAAGTCATGGCGTTCGTTGTAGCGGCCATTGTAGAGAAGTAGGCCGGATGAGGATTGCGTTGCGAACCTGAGAAACAGTGAGAAATTGACATTATAAATAAGAATATTGGCTTCGAGCGCTGATAAAGTTAGTGGTGGTGTTATATAGGGCTGAATTTAAGAGCTATGAAAAATATTGTATTGAAATATTACATAAGCGATGGTCTCGGTACTCAAATATCTAAAGTGCATCATTGTACAAAAAAGATAAATACGGGGACGATTACTTTTGTTTTTTTTAGATCATTTCAAACTTTGATCAATAAGGCAAAAAAGACAATAGGTATATTCAAAAATCATTGGTGGTGAATCTTATCACCAATACAAAAGGTTCATTTTAGCTACTACAGACGATTCTCGACTTACTTCAACTTCAAATGCACTCGATGCCTCCTCCTCAAACCAGGGATGGTGAGAAACGAAGAAGCAGGGAAACTCCTTTCATTTCACATATAGCAGTGGTATAGGCAGTATATATGGTACACTCTTGGCATAGAATGCCGCCTTCCCGCCTCGCCACACATCCAAGGTTCAATATAATCTAGCACTACGATTCTCGACTTACTTCAACTTCAAATGCACTCGATGCCTCCTCCTCAAACCAGGGAAGGTGAGAAACGAAGAAGAAGGGAAACTCCTCGCTTTCAGTTCACACATAGCAGTGGTATAGGCAGTATCGATGGTACACCCTTGGCATAGAATGCCGCCTTCCCGCCTCGCCACACATTGCGACCCGCTACGACAGATGCTCCCGTCACCGTTTATGTCGCAAGTAGCTTTGGTTAAAACCATTTCGCAGTTCACGCCTGAAATAATATAAATGTATACAGACAAATCACAGATTGAGCCTCAAAGTAAGTTTGAGACTTGTGATATGGGATACTAACTCAATGATACTAGTTTAACAAAATTTGTTATGGTTTTGAAGATTTCACCTGAATAGTTTATTGTTTAAACTGTTTTTTTTTTTGGTGAGAAATCAGAGTAACATATTTCTTAACAGTCTCAACTTACTCTTACTGAAAGAGAAAACGTGAGAAAATTTCACTGAGACTTAATAGTTTTTTGTCATACATGTTCGTTGTTTTTCCAATTTCAAAGATTTTTGAGTGAAGATCAAGAAACTAACCAGTGAATCCCGCTGCGCATACGCAGGTGTACCCGCCTTCCCGACGCACACACGTTCCGTTGTTGACGCACGGCGACGAGTAGCACAGGTCCACTTCGGTGTCGCACATGTAGTGTTCCCTTGTACCTGATAAATGGATTATATAAGCACAATAGATATATGTTGCCAATATAAAGAATAAATAACCGTTTTGGTAAAATAAAAGGGATACAAAGCCTAATTTACAGTACAATACAAACATTCTTTATTTACACAAAAATAATTGAAGGTATACATAAAGTAAACTTAAAACTAAAAAGATAGGACGGCCTTATCGATGTTAGCAATTTCTTTCAGGCAACCTAATTTCTCGTTGATTCGTTTTTCCTTTGTATTTCTAGAGTTATAATACAGCTGCGCCCAGAGGCTCCATTCCCTTGTTTTTGCTGGTATTTTACCCGTATACGAAATTTCACAACCATCCACACACAAACACACACGCATTAATATTGTGATCGCTTTCGCCCTGGTTTGTTTGGGTGAGACAGCGTTTTTATAGCTATATTTTAGTAAAAATGTGTACATGGATGACTAATCATGGATGTATGATGGATGTGTATGTGGATGAATGATCTATCTATCTACCATTTACCTGTGAACCCGTGCGGACATTTGCAAGTGAATGTCGTCACAGGATATATCGGCCGGAAGAGGACGGAATCACTCGAGACGAACCCGGATGCGTTGCCAAATTTGAGCACAGTGAGGCATTCCTCGAAGTTCAGGCACGGTTCGTGCACGCATACGTTATCGTCGAATGGCAACACCTGTTTGAAAGAATGAAATTTATAGGTAGTAAAAGAATTTTGGGCACGTGCCCCCCCAGACTGCTATTTAGTGTACCATCTATGGAGGGAGATTCCATAACAAAATCAGAGTTGTTAAAATAACAGAATTTAGTTAAACTTTTCTCTAATAGTTTCTGACAAGATTATTTCTAGCAGTTATTATGGATTTTTTGCCCATCTGGTCCTTGTTTAGTGGCGTAGCGTATTTCTGTGGGCGTCTACCATTCAGGCCCCCCCAGCTTTCATAGTTCGGCCACTAACCTTGTGCCACCCCTCCAGAAAAAAATCCTACATCGTGGATTTAAGGGTTATATTATTTTATTACAAAGTACCTATTGGATCGTTTTACCCCGTGCCGCGCCGCGGTCCGAATTGACCTATTCCAAAATGATACCTTGTGCCATTCGCACCGCTCCAACCACAGCGGTGCGAAAGAATCCATTCAAATAGGGCGATTCGCACCGCGGTTACAATGGCTTGTGGTTCTAAACGACCAAATACCCAATGTAACTAGGCCGCGACAGAAAAAATAGGTACCTGAACAGTAGCCAGCCGAGCCAAGGTAGCTCGATGTAAGTAGACCCTCTCCCTCAAGTGAGTTGGCGAGTAGTACTGCGAGGAGTCGCCGGCCACGCCGATCTCGGCGTCAGGCCGTTTGGCGGAGAAGGACACGTTGAGAATGTTCCCTGTCACGTCTGTGTCGTCCTGTGAAGGGAATTACATTCAGTTTAATAAAAAAATACAATAAGGCAAAGTTCGTCGATTGCCTGCCGAATCCAATCCGTTTTTTGGTTTCTCGGACATTGTATCACTTACTAATAAATTGTCGCTGCTGGAAAAAAGAATTCAACAAGCTCGACGTTTCACTTTCTTTTATAAACTATGTCTCGAAAAAGGTAATAAAATATTCAATTTCTTGTAGTGATAACTACAGAATTATTTTGAACTTCTAACTGGTCAACTTTGCATGTCATATTTTAGGTGAAATAGTTGATATATTGGGATACTATTCCTGTGGCGTATTACCTGCATGATCGGCTCTCGACTCACCACAATAGCAGGCATTCAAATCCATTAGTCTCCAGACAAATTGAATGGGAAAGTGACACACCGGTACACAAATTTCATATGTTGTTTTTACAATACTTATTAAGAAAACAGGGAGACCCGCACATCAAAACGTTCTTTGAGTCACGCCGAAACCATTGGCAGCAATAACTCGACGCGATTTTTGTGTACTTACGGAATTATATTGAAAACTAAACATTCATAACAAAACATTCCACGATTAGATTAGACTGTCAACTGAGATCTACAGAGTTGGACGTCTGACATTGACAGCTAGTGACACACGTTCCGTTTTGGGTCCTAACAAACCTTTCTTATCATAAAAAAATAAGAAATCATGGTAGGATTGTTGTAGAATTTTAATTATTCTCCTTTAATATCGTCGACTTAGATTATTATAATATTCAACGAATAAATACCTTATTTAAACATTAGTTCTTTTAAAGAATATTTAAAAGTTGGTTTGATGTGCGTTCGAATTAAGCGAAACGGAGCGCGACAAAATGGAATGTCAAATCGAGTCGAGTCGATTCGCTCTCTTCCTGGACAAAGGCGCCACGACTAACATGGCTTGAGCAATTATTAATTTTTTGGGGTTTTTTTCACTTTCGCCGCCCTAGGTTCCCCGTCATGGGACTATAGTTTAACCTTTAGCTTCAAAATCCGCGATACGCGCAAGGACACAGGGGATATTCGCCGCCACGAAGTTGTCGGGAACATGAGCTGTTGAAATCCACGTGCCCGCCCGGCCACATGAATTGACGCTTCTTGGAGTGTCCCCATCGCCAGAGGGTGCGGTTTCCCCGGACCGTGGACCGCAGGCCACGGCGCAGGCCCCGTCGTCGGCGACCCCAAGGCGCAACACACGGATCCTAACCTTATTTCCAAAGGCCGCATCGCCGCCCCCGATCCGATGTCCCTGTAGTGGCTCAGCGCAAACCTCGGAAGGTCCAGCCAGCACGTCTACTATCGCGCATACAACGGAGCGTCGCAGGAGCGCCGTGCCTCTTTGATGACGCGACCAGCACCAGTGCTCGAACCCAACGGATCGTAATGGTGAACGGGACAACGTTCTAAGTGCGCACAGACGTTTTGTGTACGGACCTGGCCAGGTACCTTATATTTGGTTTATGTTAATTTTAACTTTTAATTGCGGCAAAGACTTATCAGATTTTGGTATTAGTATAACATGTGCCCGCCCTCAGCGGCTAGTGTGTTTATGGAATAAAATGCTATATTCTATCCCAACCACATTGTATTAATGATATCACCCTGCCCATGACTCCCAGGACTTAAGGCTCAATAGACAAGAGGTCCTTGTACTTCAAAAGTACGAGGCTCTATCCTGAGCATTACATCCGGCTCTCTCTAAAGTAAGTGTTCGTGGGTGATTATTTGAATACGTGCAAATCGCTGTTCCAGGCTAAAAGAACTATTTAAATTTCATTTATTTTTAACTTTTGGCTAACTTTGAGGTAGAGCCCTTATCTATTTTAACGGGGGCAGTTATTAAACTAATGTTAAATTAAATAGATTTTGTTATATTTTCAATTATCTTTCGAAATTCACATTACCATCCGTGTCCCTTTTCCCGGATTTTGACACAAAATATTTTATTTCTCTAGTTGTATCATAAAGAACGTACTTTACGCAATAAATTCTTTAAATAGAATGTTGTTGTTAAGTCCACGTTAAAATAAAAATACTCAAAGATTAGTTTACAATAGTCAAAAATGAGGTTTAAAAAATGTCCCAGCGTTACACACTCACTACCGTTCGAGAACGTTGTCACCTTAATTTCTTTGCTTCTAATTAACTTGCGCTTACCCTTAATACTTTGTCGGGCAGACTGCAGCATCGCTCGTCGATCGATCGGAGCAAACATGCCAAATAATGCTTCAGTGTCGAAAATTTTGTGGTCAAAGACTCCGAATTCGATTTTATTTTTTTCACGTTCTCTTTACAGTTTGTGTGTTTAGTGGTAAGTAGATGTATAACATTGCATTAATAAGGTTTTATTATAGACATTTAACGGTTTGTTTTAAGTATTTGTAGGTTTCAAAACAGTAAGTAGTACGAAACGTGATCAAAATGAACAAACATCTAAATTTCTAATTACCATTTTGCTATTTACCATATTATACCATTCACTGTTTACGAATATGGTGCGGTACGGTAATTAGCTAATATGAATGGTGATGAGAAATTATATTTTAATTTTTATTTGCTGACTACTGTTATGTTATTTTTATACGTTGTGAGTTATTATGACGACTAATATGCCAGCGGAACTAAAATAACAACTACCCCAGAAGGGTACCAGTACCGGAGAATCCCCCCTGAGCCTATAAGCTCAAGCAGCATTATGTATTCTGGGGAGGGCACAGTGCCGCTCATTTCTCTAGCGATAAAGTACAGGCATCCCCTTCTACGCTTTCTATAAACTTCACTAATATTATTAGGGGACTCCATTCCAATCATAACGTCGTCCACCATCACCTCGAGACGGCAAGGTCTGACCTGCTCTTTTTTCTGAGACGAAAATATCCTTCCTAGCTGACACTTTGTATCTGTTATACCCGGGTTATAATCTGGAACACAACTTTGTGCACTAAGCCGGAGTGTGCGTGTACGTTGGTGAGGGTATTTGCTGTCATTGCCTAGTGAATCTTGATGGTAGGGATCTGTCTATCATCTGGCTGCGAGTAGAATGCGTTGACCGCATTCTTTTTTATGCATGCCTGTACAGATCCCACAGCGGGGACCTCGAGACCGACCGGCTGATCGAGCACATTCAGACTGTAGCTGACACCCTTCTCGCACAGGTCCCTTCCGCCGAAATTGTGGTTATGGGTGATTTCAACGCCCATCGACTCCAATTATTATTTGATCCAAGCCAATCGACTGGCTTGGATCAAATAGAACCGACCACGCGGAAAGATCTGTACGCTACTTTGCTTTGGCCTACAACTTAACGCAGCTTGTTTCCACGCCCATGCCCAGACGTGAACGACCAGTTCCCATCCTTGTTGGACCTCCTACTAACCTCGCATCCTGAGCACTACTGGAAAGGAGTATCGTGCCTATTACGCATGTCACACTTACCAGTTACTGGTTCTCGCTGCATATGGCACAACAGATCGGCAGATTAGGATGGTTTGTTTTTCGCTGGATGATCCCAGCGCCTATGCTGACGCTGTCGCCGATGTGATACTGCAGGGGATGGAATTATCCATTTCAAATTCTGCAGTGCCTATCGGTGGAGGGTCCAAGCTCTGGGTCTCTATTTGTTATTAATTCATCATTACAATTACTATATTAGATATTGATTTAAAGATTTTGCATACCTAGATAGGTTAAAAGTGAGATTCACATATATTATTTAACAACTGTATTTTCTTGTAACACTTTTACTGCAAATAAACATTCATTCATTCATTCATTCTGGTTTGGGGGGCCTTGGCGTTCGGCATCTAGCCAGAAACAGGACTCTTACCAAGCCTGGGCTGCAGAGCGGGCTACCGCTGATCCAAATACGAATGAAAAAATATAACTCTGCCTCCAGGTCCTACAAAAGCCAAATGGCTGCTGTAAGGCCTAGTTCATCGGCAGAGTTGGCGAGAACCTATCCCGTCATCCCTTTGGAAGTCATGCGTTTTGGTCTCTCGCTGAATCTGTCCAGGGTAACTTCTGTCGGCCATCGCTCCCACCTCTACGCAGGGTTACGACTCTTTTTCCTACTCCCCGAAAGACAAAACCGACCTACCTCTCTTTTCGCGGCGAACTCAACCCTTGATGACCAGGGAAACACCCCTGCATTAATCCCAAAGTGTAGTGCTTCTATGCCTGACGTCCGCTTCATGCAAAGTACTGTGCGCAAAGTACTCCGTTTCCTGAACATCAACAAGTCGTGCGGGCCTGATGGCATCCCCAGCTGTCGTGCTAAAAACATGAGCCCTAAGCTGGTATTGGTTTTGACGCGGTTGTTTTGGCTCTCCTACTCCTACTTCCGAAATCTTGAAGATCGGCCCTTATGCACCAGATCCCTAAAAAAGGTGATCGCTCAGATCCGTCGAACTACAGGCCTTTTGCCATAACCTCCATACTATGCGAAATAATGGCAACCATTATTAATCAGCAGCTTCTAGGGTATCTTGAGGATCACCAGCTGCTAAGTGATCGCCAATATGGATTCCGTCGCAGCCGCTCAGCTGGTTATCTTCTTGTTTATCTAACACATCGTTGGGCTGAGGCAATTGAGTGTAAAGGCGAGGCTGTGGCTTTAGTTTGAACGTGGCGAAGCTTTTAATGGGGTATGGCACAAGGCGTGTCTCTCCAAATTACCTTCGTACGGGTTTCCCGAGTGATTTTGCGCAAGGCTGGACAGCTTTCTCCGGGAACGTAGCATAAAGGTCGCTATAGACGGATCATGCTCTGAATCCAAACCTGTGAAAGCTGGCGTCCCCCAAGTCCTGTCACCCACACTGTTCATTCTTCATATCAATTACATGTTGTAAATCAGCAACATGCATTGTTATGCAGACGACAGTACTGCTGATTACTTATATCATGGACGTGCTAATCTCTCTCGTGAGGCTACTGAGGAGTGTCGAAACAGGATTGCGTTTGACGTTATCGTGTCTCTTGAGCGAGTCTCGGAATGAGTCTTAACCTAGTCCAATACAACCCCAACAAGACACAAGTCTGTGAGTTCTCTGCCAAGAAACCCCTTTTGCGATAGAGCCATTTTGAAGGCACTGCCCTAAATGCGAAGCCAAGTATTGGAATTCTGGGGATCGACATTTCGAGCGAGGTTCAGTTCGGTGGTCATTTAATTTTGGAGGGTAAATTTGAAATTGAAATTATACTAAGTGCGACACCTAAAGCCAATAAACCTGATTTTCAATTATTTTCTTTTGTTTTTCCTGAAATCTACTTACCATTTCATATTTTTCTCTTTACCATTTTTGAACATAATTACCATTTGTTTAAATTCATCATTACCGTTTGCATAAAAAAACAATAGCTGAAAACTGAAAAACTAAAAGAGTTTTTAGTGGCCCTCCCGAAGAATATTGTAGGGATAGAATCAAAGAACGCCTTTAACATATAAAGAACGTTCTATGAGCAAAATTTTTACGATCTCTTTTATTAGGCCAAAATGCGCATCTTCAAATAATCACCCTCGTGTATAATCGCACTGCGCAGGGATATTGCCCGTCTTCGCCTCAAATAGCTGAAGACCCCTGCGCACGCCCAACACATACACTTTTATATTTTTTTTATTTTTTATACACGACAATGGCGCCCGAACTAATATATTTTTGAGCCTTTGAGTCCTGTGAGAGTGGCAGTTTTTTCAAAAAAATAGTTATTAAATTTTTAAAACTCGCTCACTTGTTATTTTGAAATTTTGGTGATATCATTGACTGTAAAGTTATTATACTTTAGTGTTTGTTAGGTTTATATGCGACAGGGTTGTAAGCATACATTTAATACAATTCATAGTAATTATTATAATATTACTAAATAATATTATAATTAATAATATAATAATTAATATTTTATTTGGGCTTCGCTATGAATAAAAAGCATAGCGCTCAGCCATAATTCCTATTTAATCTCAATTTGAGAGCTAATTTATTTTTATTGACAGGGAGTAACCTGTATCTATTTAGAAATTTATCAATTATTATAACCTATTACATACCCTGACACATATAACCTCACATTTTTGTCAACATGTCGGACGGCGAAAGGGAAGAGCAATATCACGAAGTAAGTGAGGAGGCAAACAAACCACCTACCACTACTACTTCCTCATTTGTTAATACACGACCGCGGGGAGGTGCAATTGACACCCACCCACCCGGCCCTTCCACACTTAAAGCGTTACAACCCACATTGTCTCAACTAGGAGCTCCCGGTTTAGTACGTCAAGCCAACTCAATGGGTAGGACTACCTATGTTACGGAGGCTAGGGAAGATGATGAACGCGTTATTCACATATTAAAGGAGGACCATTTGAGGTCGTGGAATTTAAAATTTTCTGGTGACTCAGACGTCACAGATTTTTTCCTTAGAATTGATGATTTTAGGCGTAGTCGAAACACTTCAGAACATAAAGTACTGAAATGTTTTTTGATTTACTTAGTGGTAGCTATCTTTGAATAGCATTATTAATGTTGCCACCGGACACACCATTTTGTTAGCTAAAGGTCGGGAGATAATGACGGATGGCATGTTGCCGAAAAGAGGCGGCATTCCAAATTCGTTAATACCTTCAAATGACCAGTCGTTCAGCTCATTTCTTCTCCGCTAAACTAGCACCGCGCTTTGTGATGTAAAGTTGTCAGGAAGCATTCGGATGTTGTTTACAACCTTCAGGAGATAGAAACTGGTAAAGATGGAAAATATCATGTCCAGAACATAATAAAAGTCTCACAAGGTGTGTCCCCTAGCTAGCAACTTTCTTATTTTAAACTTGATTATTTTGGATTGGTATAACCAATCAGAGGCCTCATTTTTCACATATGACATGACTCACATGTGAAATTTTTTTGTCAAGCGTTTTCATAAAAACCAATTTCTTTTGTAACTACACACTCTAGGCGCCAGAGTAAATATAAGGATATGGATTAATACTCCTTAATTTTTGAGAAAAAAAGGAAAATAAGTTTTTTCCTTATACAATGTCAGCCCAACGGCTATACATTTTAAATGTCAATTTATGTGAGAGCTCTCCATTAGTTTAAAGACTTTATTAGGTTTACAGTTTAATTACTAACTAGTAAATTATGTAGGAATGCTAGATTACTATACTTAATTAAATTTCAAATAGTTTTTCTTATTATACATAAGTAAGAACTATATTACTTAAGATAATTCTTTATTATTAGTATGCTACTTGCGATTAGAAATCCAAGTATGATTTTTTTAATGCAGGGGAATTGCAGCGGTCTGGCCAGACGCTGTATTCCTGACACTCAACATAAATTGAGTTAGTTTTAGAACTCTAGAACATACATTTTAGTTTAATATATGAAATAGCATGAGTTAGTTTCATATATAGCTGATAGTTTTATATTTAGAAATATATTGCCGTAGGATAGGTAAATGTTTTCTCCGGTTACCCCGGCTGTTTCGGCTAAGTACGACTTAACCTCTTTGCCGAAAAGGGGGGTATTGTAGTGATAACTACAGAATTATTTTGAACTTCTAACTGGTCAACTTTGCATGTCATATTTTAGGTAAAATAGTTGATATATTGGGATACTATTCCTGTGGCGTATTACCTGCATGATAGGCTCTCGACTCACCACAATAGCAGGCATTCAAATCCATTAGTCTCCAGACAAATTGAATGGGAAAGTGACACACCGGTACACAAATTTCATATGTTGTTTTTACAATACTTATTAAGAAAACAGGGAGACCCGCACATCAAAACGTTCTTTGGAGTCACGCCGAAACCATTGGTAGCAATAACTCGACGCGATTTTGTGTACTTACGGAATTATATTGAAAACTAAACATTCATAACAAAACATTCCACGATTAGATTAGACTGTCAACTGAGATCTACAGAGTTGGACGTCTGACATTGACAGCTAGTGACACACGTTCCGTTTTGGGTCCTAACAAACCTTTCTTATCATAAAAAAATAAGAAATCATGGTAGGATTGTTGTAAAATTTTAATTATTCTCCTTTAATATCGTCGACTTAGATTATTATAATATTCAACGAATAAATACCTTATTTAAACATTAGTTCTTTTAAAGAATATTTAAAAGTTGGTTTGATGTGCGTTCGAATTAAGCGAAACGGAGCGCGACAAAATGGAATGTCAAATCGAGTCGAGTCGATTCGCTCTCTCTCTTCCTGGACAGGCGCCACGACTAACATGGCCTGAGCAAAATCATTAAGTTTTTGGGGTTTTTTTCACTTTCGCCGCCCTCGGCTTCCCGTCATGGGACTATAGTTTAACCTTTAGCTTTAAAATCCGCGATACGCGCAAGGACACAGGGGATATTCGCCGCCACGAAGTTGTCGGGAACATGAGCTGTTGAAATCCACGTGCCCGCCCGGCCACATGAATTGACGCTTCTTGGAGTGTCCCCCCATCGCCAGAGGGTGCGGTTTCCCCGGACCGTGGACCGCAGGCCACGGCGCAGGCCCCGTCGTCGGCGACCCCAAGGCGCAACACACGGATCCTAACCTTATTTCCAAAGGCCGCATCGCCGCCCCCGATCCGATGTCCCTGTAGTGGCTCAGCGCAAACCTCGGAAGGTCCAGCCAGCGTCTACTATCGCGCATACAACGGAGCGTCGCAGGAGCGCCGTGCCTCTTTGATGACGCGACCAGCACCAGTGCTCGAACCCAACGGATCGTAATGGTGAACGGGACAACGTTCTAAGTGCGCACAGACGTTTTGTGTACGGACCTGGCCAGGTACCTTATATTTGGTTTATGTTAATTTTAACTTTTAATTGCGGCAAAGACTTATCAGATTTTGGTATTAGTATAACATGTGCCCGCCCTCAGCGGCTAGTGTGTTTATGGAATAAAATGCTATATTCTATCCCAACCACATTGTATTAATGATATCACCCTGCCCATGACTCCCAGGACCTAAGGCTTACTAGACAAGAGGTCCTTGTACTTCAAAAGTACGAGGCTCTATCCTGAGCATTACATCCGGCTCTCTCTAAAGTAAGTGTTCGTGTATAATCGCACTGCGCAGGGATATTGCCCGTCTTCGCTTCAGATAGTTGAAGACCCCTGCGCACACAACAACAACACTTACTTTTTATTTTTTTTTATTTTTTATACACGACATTCTATCTGAGAAAAATTATATCCTAAATCGCTTACGAGATAGTTTTACACATCAAGACGTAGAAATTTGACATCGACGAAGAAGCCCAGCAGTGAAGACAGGAGCTGCTCTGCTGTCATATCAATCAGCCTGACAGTGATGGAGTTGAACAGAATTGTATATTACCTGAACACTAAACACATAGATGTTCTCCTTGGGACAAGGTATGATAGCTGCCAAGCCATCGACGAAGAAGCCCAGCAGTGGAGACAGGAACTGCTCCGCTGTCATGTCGTTCAGTCTGACAGTGATGGAGTTGAACAACATTTCTTCGGTTATCAGGCGTACGGTCAGTTGCATCATTGCTTTGACTTCGTTTACTCCATCTGGTCAAAAATAATCACGTATTTTAATAGGTTTTTATTAAAAAAAAAAAATATTGTGATAAATACATGTGATAGGTATTATATTTGTATAAAAGAGACTATCAAAATATCCCATCAGGATAGCACCTGGCTCAAAAGTACTCATAACACTAGCAGCATTCTCTCTTGGACTTACATAGGTGGTCAGCTAATTAGGGACACCAGTCGATTTTCATATAAACGAGGTTACTTTGAAGAGGTTACTTAGATTGCTCATCTTATCAGTTGGGTGTGTGTGTATAGCGATCTGGATGTCCTCCATTCTATCCCTGGATGGCCATTATCAGATCACAGCTCAAATCAATCCTGGCGTTGAACCAAGGCTTCAAAGTAACCTCGTTTGTATGAAAATCGACTGGTGTCCCTAATTAGCTGATCACCATAGTATGTTCATGTAGTTCATAAGGGAGCAACGAGACGAGGCAAAAGTCCTAGCACTCATCCCAATGATTCGCTAACAATTCTTTGTAGATGTAATGAGAACAAATCATGCGAATAGTAGACACTTATAAGGCATTTTTTTGTGTTTATCCATTACAACCAAATATGAATAAAAGAAATAGTCTATTCATTATTATTACGTACCATTGACTGATATTTCCATGGTAGCTAACTTGGGCACGTTGGTATTCAGCTGCGGAGATAGAGTCATGCTTCCTGTTGTCTCGTTTAGAAGCACTAGGTTTGCGTTATTGCCTGAGAGTATCCGATATTGGAGCTGTAATAAACAAATTGAATAAAAAAGACCGAAAAAGTTAAAAGTGCCTACTTTCTTACTTTATTTTTCTCACTCAAAATATAGTACTTAACTCAAAAGAATAGTGCTAATAGTGGTTAGTTAGTGAGTACTATCACCCAACGTTACGGTTGCGAATAATTAAAAAAACGAACAACAAACAATCAAGAAGTCAAGGCAATTATTTACCCCAGATGATGGGAAAATATAAAGATAATGATATATTTTTATATTATACAAACCTTGTCAGTGACATCGGCATCAAACGCCGGGACCCTTCCAAACGGCCCCACGGGAAAACAGTCCTTATAATTATTGAAGATGATCTGAAAGTCCTTCATCATCGGCGCGTTATCATTCACATCGGTGACTAGTATCTCCACTCTGACGTCATTCCATAGAGGAGGACTTGCTGCTCTGATGATAAGCTCGTATTTCTTCCGAGGACTTTCGTAATCGAGGTCCACCATAGTGACTAGTTCAGCCTTGTCCGAGCCTTGACGCGTTTCGAGTGAGAAACTGCTAGAATCGTCGCCGCCTGAGGAAATTGAGTGCTTTAGATTTTGGTCCTTCGAGCCGGATAAGTGGCGTAGAAGAGAGAAACAATAATAAATATGATAAAACAATATACAAATGCATCTTTGCATATAAATTGTATAAGTCTATTGCTAGCTTTCTCAAATTAAATGACACGAAGTGTTTTCTGTCACAAACTTAATACTTATGGACTCAGAGATAAGGACAAGAATCTACCTTTAATAGAATAGTGAACCACAGCATTCGGTCCTTCGTCCGGATCGTGTGCGTATATCTCCCCGATAGTTGTACCAATGGGACTGTTCTCAGGAACATAGAACGTCAGACAGTCGCTCTCGAAGACTGGTGGAGAGTCGTTTATATCTTCCACTTTTATGTGCACTATTACCTAAAAACAATAAACATTGAATTTGATGAAGTGATTGCGAACAAATCTACAGAACAACTAGAATAATTTTTCAAAGAAACAATAATTACTATCATCATCATGAGACAGAGACAACTTTCGGTTTATGGCCAATTACTACTTTCATCATCGTAATTACTAGCGCTCCGTCCCGGCTTCGTTTGGGAGATAAATACATAAATTGTAGCCTATGTCACTCAAGTATAATATAGGCTTTCTATTGGCGAAATAATTTTTGAAATCGGTTCAGAAGTTTCGAAGATTGCCCCCTACAAACAAATCACAAACTTCCGAATCAACCAACGTGTGATTCAAAAGTGTGATTCCAAACACTAAAACAAAAGGAAAACATGCATTATATTACAAAATTGACTTACAGTGGAACTCTGCGGCGGCGTGCCCCCATCGATCGCCAAAGCCTTCAGATCATGCGTCGCCACTGATTCCCGATCCAAAGGCTTGTTGGTCCGGATGACCCCTGACGCAGGATCAATGACAAACGAACCTTCCTCCCTGTCTCGGGCATCGAGCTCATAGTGAACTCGACCGTTGAGACCTACGTCCGCGTCGGTTGCACTCACTTGAGTTACTGACGTGCCTGGGTGAAGAAAATAATGATGGTCTAAGTGTAGATCCTTGGGGAACACCAGTCTAAGGCTGCGCTCACTTTGGACACGATTTTTTCTCGTGCGTAAACGGACGAGCGTATTCGTACGAATTGACCGCTCACACTAGATACGTTTTTCTCCGTTTCCTCGATTCGGACGTGTCGGAAGTACACGTACGTAATCGTATGAACAATCCGTGCCCAGTACACGCCCCAGTGCACAGTATTGCTAAGGTTGGGATTGTTCGTGCGTGTCGTGTTCGTACATGAACGCACGAGAAAAATTCGTACGAAAACGTATCCAAAGTGAGCGGGGCCTAATTGCTCAAAAAATGTCTTAGTGATTTATAAACTACAAAATATGTAGAGTACGTAATAGATATAATACAAACCTGTAAAGATTTCTGTGGTTATACCACTAGTCAGAAAATTAAGTAGTGAAGATTCAATAAGAAATATATACAATAGTATAAATTTGAAGAAATATATTACTAAAAGCCAGGCAAAGGATAACGATTATTGTTTATTATTTAACCTTTATTGTACACAAGACAAAAGTAAAAGCAAAACAGAAAGGACTTAATGCTAAAGCATTATCTCCCAGACAACCTTTGCGTCATACAGGTTGTTTTTCTTATTACCCTCTGACTTACCAACTAAGGCGTCTTCCATGATAGTAGCGGTATAGAGTTGCTGTTTGAACACCGGTTCATTATCATTGACGTCCACCACTGAAATTTCCACGTCAGTTGTGTCTGACAGCGCCGGAACTCCGCCATCTCTGGCTGTCACAGTGAGCAGGTAACCTAGACCAAACAAAAATCATTTTAAAAAGTTGAAATGATGTATGTGAGTAAGTGTGGATGTTTGTTTTTCAATGAACCGGCAATCAAAAGGCCGGAAACATTCCTGTGATACCCCTGGTGTTGTAGTTGTCCAAGGCACCGGTAATCACTTATCATCAGATAACCCATTGAAAAAAACACGCAGGTACTCAACGAATTTAGATGAAATTTGCACTGGTAAAATATAACCTGGATTAGCACAAAGTACTTTTTATTCCATGCACAGTTCCGTTTCCGTGGAAGTTTTGATTGCGCACAGTTAGTCACATTAAAAATAACAAAATTAAAAAAATCACATCCATTCACATTAATGACATGAGAAACATGCGAGAAACACCAATGTATTAACACTTACCACTCATAGTTTCTCTATCCAACAGCTTGTTGGTAGTGATTGCTCCGGTTTGAGGGTTAATGACGAACTCCTGGTCATGATGGGTGACCGCTTCATTGGATATCTCCGAACTGAGGGTGTATGTGATCTGAGCGTTGACACCCACGTCACTATCCGTCGCTGATACTACTAGCACGGTGGTGCCTATTGGGGCGTCTTCGAATACCTGTGAGAGGAACGATATTATGGTAAAATAAAATGCGAGGTGGTAGAAAAGAAACCATGTCATGGTTTTTAAAGTGCGATTGAGAAACAAGAGCGTTAAATCCTAATATTATTTGCCTTTGTATTTGAGACACTTACCGCAGCGGTATAAGGTGCATTTTCAAACACCGGTGCGTAGTTATTCGCGTCAGTAACATTGATGTGCACCATTGCAGTATCAGATCGTCCCCCACTGTCTGTAGCGGTAACAGTCAAAACATATCTCCGTTCTTGTTTGAAGTCCAGAGGTTGAGCCACTGTGATCAGCCCGCGGCCATTTTGTGATGTTATGGAGAAACGGCCGCGGGTATTCCCGCCTGTGATTTCGTAGTGGAGTCTGAAATAAACGAGAAATGTTAGCGACTATGCAAATTTATTAGACGTTTAGACATGTGCGATGAGTTTGTATGATTAAACTGCTCTTTTATTTTAAAAAGATAATATAATACGAAGCTTCTTTACAGATTTTACATAGTACGTAATTTAATGGCGAGAAACTATGAGAAACTCAAGAACCGTCACTGTATCGAAAAAAATAGTAGTCTAATCACGAGTACAATATATTGGCATGATGATATCTCGTGGTCCTATAAATACATGCAGTAGGATCACAGACACATATTGATATTCCGTGGTCCTACCAGTAGGACAATCGGTAGGATCACGGGTATAACCTGAAATATACCTGTTGTCTTCATCAGCATCCGTAGCAGTGACAGTGACAAGCGGCGTGCCTGGCGGTTCGTCCTCAGCAATTTCCACGTCGTACTGAGCGGGGGCGAACACTGGGTCGTTGTCGTTGACATCTTGAACCACGACGACCACGGACGCCGTGGCCGAACGAGGGGGGCTGCCGCCGTCTGTTGCTGTCACCTGTTTTAGTTTTTTTTTATAACCTAGGGCGGCCAACGAGCAAGCGGGTCACCTGATGGTAAGCTGCCCATAGACTATAATCAATGAAGCTTAGTAGCTTAGATTCGGTAGTCAGGAAAGAGGCAGCTAGCATTCTAGGCAGTATGTGTCACGTTCTTGTTTTTATCTCATTTTTATCGCACACTGGTGGTCGAGTGGTTGAGACGCCTGCCTGTGGTCGAAAGGTTCTAAGTTCGAATCCTACTCGTGCGTGCCACATGAGTTGGAATACCAATCTGACTCTCATAAGGAAGTTTTTGCTTCCGATAAAAGAAAACATAGTTAGAGAACTTGCACACTAGCTGACTGTTTAGTATACCAGTGTGTATACGACAACTGCCGTTAGACGGCGGTAGTTGTCAAGTTGTATCCATAGAGGCTAGGTACATCCTGATGGTTGTATCAGACGAATTTAGAAAAATCTGACATCTGTGTTATCTATTACATACTCGACAAGAAGAAGATCTCATAAAAAGATAAAAATTATGTACGTTTAGGTCATAAAATTTTTGGCGACTAAGACTATCAGGAAAAATTACTGAAAAATTTAAAATTACTAAGTAAATAATAGACAACAACAGGAAATAAATCATCCAAAGTTACCTGTAACTGATACTTGGACTGCACTTCTCTATCCAGCGGCGCAGACGTGTACACCCATCCTGAGCGAGGGTCTATGGTGATGGGCAGCTCTGCAGTACCGCCGTACTCTTTGTCTGTCAGTGTGTATGTCAGTTCTGCGTTCACGCCTTCGTCTGCGTCGTAGGCTTGCACCTGTAGGCAACAAAATGTTTGGCATCTAATAACTAACTATTGTGACTGTGGTGCAGTGACCCAAAATATTAAGTTTCGTGTTCACAGTAATTAATTTATACTCCATCGAAAAGAGCATAACTCAATTACCCGTCGACCTACCAGGGGGTCATTTTGGTGGGATCACGGGCAAACATATGTACTAAACTGTGCCTGTAGTTTTTTTCAAAAAAAAAAAAAACCTCCACATAAGAAGTTATGGTACTGATGGCGCTAAACAAACTATAAGAGTTGTATCAGAAAAAGTATCATTTTAGTACCTACATTTATATGAAGACTAATAACTTTTAAACATTTGGCTTGGTGAAATCACGTGATTGCCAGAATGTATACTTACCCTAACAATACTGTATCCAATAGGCACATTCTCGCTGACGGACTCCTGGAACAACGATGTGTAGAATCTTGGAGCGTTGTCGTTGACATCTTTGACGTTGACTAGCAGTTGGGTGGTGTTAGAGCGGGATGGGCTGCCTCCGTCTGGAAAAAAGAAACACATTTTTATATAGATAAGTTAACACCCATTTCATGAAAATAAATACAGATACAGTATCCCATCTTCATCCCTGTCGGGGTAGACAAAGCCAAGAGTCGCGAGAATCAAAGGCGATGTTTATTGAATAAATACACAATATCTTCTTTATGTATATTAACTTTAGTGCTCGCACCTACATTGACGGCAATAACTGAAAATCAGTGTTTCTGTACTACCGTGCTGAAAGACCACTGAGTTATGGCCATTTTGCTTTGCTGTAGCACACGTGCATGTTATCTAAATTGTGTTATTTTTTATTAGTTTAAGACTTTGTTTATTAATGTTTTAGTGTCTATGGCAATTCAAATAAAGGACTATGGGCGGAATCGTCCTCACCCATCAACAGAAATGAAACATAGGTCAATCGAAATATCTTGGCAAGCTGATATTTTTTTACTATGGGGTCGTTGCCCAAATGCATGGGGTTTTCATGGTATCGAACGTTTTACAAATATTTATCCCATACATTTTTGTATGGAGCCCAAATATTTTTACAAAATGTTATTTTTTTATATAACCCCACTGATTTATGAAAGAAATAGGATTTTGATGAAATAGTAGATACTTTAGGAACTCTTTGGCATCAGTTTCATTTGTGTTGGTAGATCCCTTACATTTTTATATGGAGCCCAATTATGTTTAAAATTTTTTTTTACCCCACTGATTTATGAAAAAAAAAAAGTATTTTAATGAAATAATAGACATTTTAGGAACACTTTGGCATCAGTCCCATTTGTCGGAGCCCATACATTGGTGCCCTATGTCCTTTATTCTAATAAATAACGAAATAAAATTTGATATTATTACAAGTCCCAACAGTTTACTCCAGCGAGAAAAGCCTCCGATGATGACGTAGCTGATTAGTTATAAATACCCTGAGCTCTGATGACCAGCCGGTAGCTCCTGACTTGCTCGTAGTCCAGCGGCTTGACCAGCGACACGTCCCCGCTCAGGCTGTCTATGGAGAACTGCATCTGAGTGTTGCCACCTATGATGGCGTAGCGGATGGCTGCGTTCGACCCCACGTCCGCGTCAGTTGCCCTGAAAGATTAATGTTGTTGTAGACTAGATTCACGAAAACGAAGTGTATTGCGTGCAGCATATTTTTTTTTTGTATGCAGCACGGGCATTTTATTAGCAGGTATGAATAGGTAAGTAGATGATACCCATTACATTTGGAAAGATTTAACATATGGTAAAGAAGATGGTGCCAACTTCGAATCGAAACTGAATGACCCTATGTATATTATGCAACTTGATTGAACGCCTTGATCTCACCGCCCGAAACGCTAATGTACAATTTCCCAAAAAAAATACCATTTTGCATGTTTGCCGTAGTGGATATAAACAAACATATCTTACAAAACTATTTACTTCCTGTTTTCGGTAAGATTTACAGCCCAAAATACATTTCACGCCTTACGAATCCATTACGCTATCTTTACGCATACTACGTACATTAAGTGTGTGGGGTGTCAACTGTTTACTGCATACATAAAGATTTATGTTATGTACAGTCAACTCTATGTAAGTTACCTTACATAAGCTCTATGCGGTGGTAATAGAGGCGAAGTTGCAATGCATTTGAGTAGGTGGATGTGTTGTATAATGTACATGAAAATTCAACAGGCCGCGGCGGCTTGCCAAGGGGTTGGTACGGTTGGTAGCTTTTGTTTTATTTATCTTATTACACGCGCAGCCAAAGTGGTTAACGGTTCATTTAAGATGAAAATGCATGATTATTTTTGGTGGAATCAGAAAATTCGATCAGAATTGTCTTTTCGGGATTTAGGTAGGCACAGATGTCCTCCAAGTAGATTTAATAATGTGCGTAAAAAGCAAAATATGATATTATTTCTATTTTATTCTGTTAGAACGAATGAAAAGTTTTTATTTTTAGGTTTGTTGTAAGATTTCTAAGGTTTTTTTTTGATAACGATCATAGATTGTGGTTTTTTATTGTAGCTGTGCTCATTAACATCCGCTACGATATATCAAATCGTTTAAGTTTTAATTAGGGCAATATCCTGTATAACCAGTTGTTTTCCTTTGATCAAATAATGTTCAAACAGATAAGTAAAAAATAATCGATTAAAAGATCAGATATCATAATTATTTTTACCAAAGGAATGTAGGTTTTTGTACTCCTTTCGTCTTCGCCCACAGTACTTTATTTATTAGTAATAATACAGAGAATGAAACACCATATGTTTTACCTTTAGACAAACGGATGCGGCAATTTGCTTTATTTTAATATACAGTAATGATAAAATTAATTGTTGGTACGCCACTAGGGCCGAAGGCAGTCAGAAGTAGTCGTAAACACCAATTAACGGATTTATTCTGTTAAATGATTTAAGTAAATGCATCCTGCTATGTTTAAGTAATGCTTGTGAACCATGCAGCTGTCAAAATTATTGTTCAAGAGGATTTCTTAGGATTAAGAACCATTTAGAAAGGTTCAAGTTTCTTGCCTGTTGCATACTAATTCTAAACAACAGTTACTTGCAATTATTGTTGGACTGCAATTATTGCTCTTGTACGTACAAGAAACTTTAAGGGACAGAATTTCGCGTTTTGCCTACCAAATTACTTTGCTTGCACTTACTGTACAGTTCTGAAATTTTTGCTAATAATAGATTAGGAAATTAGCAACACACTACAAGAACCGAAAACATGATTTGACTAAGTTTGCTCGATAAAAAATAATCCTAAACATTGTACCTAAATTACCAAAAAACTCAGTAATACGATGATATTTTGAATATTTTATTCAACATTTATTTAGTTCATATGATAACTGAATTTTTAATTAAAGAATTTTTAAAACAAGTTATTTATTACTACACAATCTTAAATTATAACATTATTCACCTAGGTCCAACGCAATTTTTAATGGAAACATCATACCTTCCTTGTCGTTCATATGGCAACTCGTCTTACCTCTCTGTCCTCAGACTGCCGGTGGCATTTAGACAAGGCAGACGCATGTCAAATTGCTCCGCAAATTTACTTACGTAAAATATAACAACATGGAGGTTGTTATACAAATCAAGAACTAGATGGCGCTCTTAAAAAGTCGTCAAAACAGCACGATGCTGCTTTGCGACATGAGAGCGACGTGAATCAAAAAAATGCTTATTCTTGAACAAATACATTTTTAATACACTCATTAATGGTCAAAAAAATTATTAATACAAAATAATTACCAAATAAAAAATTAAGTAAAAAATGTACTGGGGATCGAACCTGCGAATTTTTCTCTGAAGTTCTAATTATACTCCGATAAGAAAGCCGACAGACAAGAGGGCGCCTCTTTTTCTAATTTGTACCGTTTATGTATCGGATAATGTTGGTTCACTTTTTACCCACGACACTACTAAATTTATTTCTTGACAGACTGTGTATATTTTTTCTTCTTATGTTGTATCCTACTAATATTATAAATGCGAAAGTTTGGATATGAGTTTATGAGTCTTTGAGTTTGTGAGGATGTTTGTTACTCAATCACGCAAAATCTACTGGACGGATTTCGATGAAATTTGGTATACGGGTAGAAAAATACCGGGAATAGCAAATAGGGTAAGCCCATATATATATAGCCCAAATAAGCCCAGGGGCGCAGCTAGTGTAAAAAAAATATAAAATAATGTATTAGAATTTAAAAAAATCAAAAAAATATCTCAGAGGAGATTTGAACAGTCTGTCTCGTTTTGACGTACTTCGTCTGTACGTACGTAACCATTATTCTAACAACTTGTTCGAAACGCACGTGAAATTTCCCATGTTATATTATAACACTAGTTTTTGCCCGCGGCTTCGCCCGCGTGAATTTTCCTCGGGAACAGTGCTTTTTCCCGGGATGAAAGGTATGTCCTTCTCCGTCCTTCTAACTAGGTATGTGTATTTGAAATTTTAGAAAGATTGGTTCAAACGTGAAGAGGTAACAAAAAAACAAACTCACTTTCACCATAAAATTATGTTTAAAAAAGAAAACCGAATTCCCAAATTAACAGCAAGGACTCGAACCTAGCACTCTTCGAATTTAATTTCATAAACTTAACACTTGGCCAAACGCTAATATGACATTGTTGTCGAAATGTTACATTACATATTTCAACGTACTATACATGAATTACTTACTACGTAAGTAGCTTTACGAAAACACTGACTAAAACACATTTTTTGTTTACTTTTCCTTAATTTTGCATTCATTAATTTGGATTTTTTTTTAAATAAGTATTTCAAGAACAAATTTGTTGAAAAAGGTTGAAATAAAAAAACAGTTTGTTAGATGTGGTTTGCAGATTATGAGATAGATGGAGCTAATTTTTACTATTTAGTTTCTATGAGGGGGCGCCCTTGTAGCTTACAGGGGTCGGGGGTGAAATCTAACTTTCTTATTCAAGCTTTCTGACCCTTAATAGGATGACTTACTTGATCCTGGCGATGACTGGGTTGTCAGAAACACTGATGTCTTCGTCCACAGTGACGGTGTACGTCTTCTCGCTGAATTGGGGATAGTTGTCGTTGTCGTCCAAAATGTTCACGTGGACCGTCGCTCTGTAAGTTTTAATTTTATAGTTAATTTATCTCATTAGATTTTTAAAATTTACTTACGTACTTGGAAGAAAATCAATAATCTTAACAAGAATTTTAAATTTTTATTAGAACTTTTGTTTTTCTTTTTATGCGTTTGTATATTCTTACCGGACAGTATCTAGCATAGACATAAAAAAATAAAATCTCAATAACATGATTGCCAGTGCTATTTAAACAATATTCTTGTCTCTTTAAATGCCAGTATTATTTTCTTCATTGCACGAAAGATGTGATAAATATTTTAAAGAAAAAAAATAGTATTCCATAAACTCACGTGCTTGTAAGCCTATCAGAGATAGGACTTGCCATATCCGAGGCCTTCACGATGACAGTATATCTGGCCACCTTCTCCCGGTCAAGACTTGATCTGGTCAGCAACGCGCCACTCCTGCCGTCCACTCGGAACACTTCCTGCGTGTCTGGTGATGATGATTCCCCACTGCTTTCAATGGATTCGTTGGTATTTTCCGTGGAGAGGGTTTCAGCTGTGACGGATTCTATTGAGTATTCCACCTGGGGGAGGAATCTGTGTGAAATCTTCCGTCTTATCGCCTCTCTTTTTGTTTCACTTTCTTTTGTATTTTTCTTGTGTGTATGTGCAATAAAGAGTTTACAAACAAACTAGGCGCCAAGATCAGACAACAGTACGATTAAGCGAAATTTTTAGTACAGTAGTCACCTTATATGTAGAGGTCAAAGAATACCAGAAGCGAAAGAGCAAGATGGTGGAATTACACGTTTATACCTCAGCATTCTTGCCGATGTCCTGGTCCGTGGCCTTGAGAGTCAGCACGGTGGTGCCGGGACTGGCGCCCTCTCTCACCGAAGCTTCGTACTGCTGCATCTCGAACACTGGAGAGTGGTCGTTGCAGTCTAGGACGTTGATCTGCAATTAAGTAGAATGTTTATCAAACTGATAAGAATGGTAAAGTTCCGAACTGTGGTCGAAAGGATCCAGGTTTGAATGTTAACTTTTATTATAGTATAGTTATATTCCATCCAATATCACAAAGCAGAGCATTTGATAACTTTATTATAATTTTGTAAGAAGTACAAAATACACAGAACATTTTTATCGAATGAAAAATCAACTCGGATCCGTGCCAAATGATGTGGTTTGAACAATCTCTTGCTCTGCCACTTTTGCGGTTAACCGATTTCAATGAAATAAACCAAACAGAAAATTATTAAGGTCATATAAACTACGTGGAATAATTTAGTTCTTAATTAGCGTGAAACAAAGTTAATTGTTTTTGGTTTCTTTAGATTTTATGGACTAATGTGTCTCACTTTTAGGCAAAAACTTGGGTCTGCTTCCACGGCATGCGTTTTATAGGTAACTAGCTGTCGCCCGCGGCTTCGCCCGCGTGAGTTTTGCTAAGATGAAAAATGTTTTTGTGTTCCAAACTGTTTTAGATATATCGAATTTTCGATTTTTATACGTCTACAGAAAATGTTCATCAGTTTAATCAAGTTTTGCTAAGGCGCCATTTCCATATATGTTATAGTGTAGCTGGTCTCTTGGAGCTTTTCATCAGATGTTCCATATCTTCAATTTTTATACGTCAGCAGAAAATGCTCATCAGGTTGAACGACTTTTACTAAGGCGCCATTTCCATATATGTTATAGTGTAGCTGGTCTCTTGCAGTTCTTCATCAGATGTTCCAGATCTTCAATTTTTATACGTCAGCAGAAAATGCTCATCAGGTTGAACGACTTTTGTTAAGGCACCATTTCCATATTTCTTATAGTTTAGCTGTTCTGTTATGGTTCTTCATCAGGTGTTCCAGTTTTCAAAATCAATTATAGCCTATATGTTGCCCAGACTTAATAGCTATACAACAAAAAAAAAATATTCAAATCCGTCCAGTAGTTTTTGCGTGAAACGCGTACATACATACAGACAGACAGACAGACAGACAGACAGACAAGAAATTCCAAAAAATTTTTTTTGCTTTCTATTATTCTTTTTAAGTGTCCCTCTATTCATTTTAGTCAAAAATACTAAATGTACAGACAAAATATTTTTACTGTTTTATTATATGTATAAAAGACGACCTGGTACAAACTTTTTGTTAAATTGTCATTATTTCTGTACTTATAGCCTATAAGTACAGAGGTACATATGTAGGTAGGTACTTATTATCTCAGATGACTGACAAGACAGTTTCTCTGGTCCATAATATCAATATACTTCTACTATTATAGTAATAGTTCCATGTGACTTCTAACCTGCAAAGTGGTAGTACCGCTCCTAGACGGGAAGGTGTCATCCTGGGCTACCACCCTGAAGCGCTCCCAGTGAAGCCTGGCCTGTGTGTGTAGTGACTACGCCGGTTTGCGAGTCCACTGCGAACATCCCGGCTGACCGGGAGTCCAGCAGACTTGACATGGAGCGTCACTAGATTGTTCTCAGTGAGAGTAGGTCTCGCCTAAACATGTCAGAAGTGTTCTACACCTTTAAAAGAAGCTTGGTAATCTTTTCTAACCTGTAAGGTAGTAGTGCCACTCCTAGGCGGGAAGGTGTCATCCTGGGCCACCACCCTGAAGTAATGCACATCCAGGCGCTCTCGGTCAAGCCTGGCCTGTGTGGTGACCACGCCGGTTCTCGAATCCACTGCGAACATTCCGGCTGACCGGGAGTCCAGGAGACTTGACATGGAGTACGTCACTGGACTGTTCTCTGGGTCGCTAAAAAGGAATTAAATTGTTAGCTTTATACTGAGTGTAAGCAATACTCTATGTAGGAGGTAATAAAAGTAATGTTGATTTGACACTTTGTTACTGCCAGGGGAATTCTGTCGGTACCAAAGAGTTTTACACCATATATTTTTTAGTTACTTCTTACGAGAGAGAGGTAACTACTTTTTAAAATACATTGCATTTTCTTCACCCCTATTAAGTGCTATATTGTCATCTACAGCTATAGTATCAGATTTTTAATGACTACTATTATTACCGAAAGTTAACCCTCTCTCTCTCACCTTGAAGTCACCCCATGATTTGTGTAATTTAAGCGTCTAGACGTGTCGTTGGTGGAAAAATTAATGGGGGGTTTTCAAGCACGTTATGTTTTGAAGGAAAACACACTTATCATGCTCGCATGTTGGCTTTGTATATTAGTCGGGGCTGTGAATTTTCAGTTGTATGGAGGTGGTCACATTAAATCCTACGATGGTGATTTTTATAAACTACATAGATTATGATATTACAACTGCAAATTTAAGTGTAAAAAAAAATCACCACCGTCGTTTTTTTTTAAACGCTATTATAAGACTCATATTGTTATAACTCTCAAACAAAAAATCCTACCAGGGTGATTTTTTGTTACATGTTTCCTTATGAATAATAAAAGCTTGATTTAAAAAATCACAAATAAATAACAAACCGAAATGGATTTTTTAATGAGTTGTAATTTTTATACTTTAAAAACATCCTGTACAAAAACAAAAAATCCAGCAATGGTGACTTTTATATATTACATACTCGTATATTATTGTAATGAACCATCAATTTTTATAAGGGTGACTACAACAGTTTTTTTTTATTAACTTTTTTTTTTTTTTTAATTCTACAGTCGAGAAAATTGTATATTCGTACGTAATGTGAATTATTCAATCTTAATTTTAAAAAACGACTCATGTTTATGAACCCGATTTCCTGTAATTAAATAAAAACCATATTGACATTTATAACGTTAAAAATACATTTTATGACTAGAAAGCCTTATTATAAACCGGCCAACTTTTATTTACAGGTAAATGAAGTCTTATTATTTAATTGTGAACAGTAATCTCTATTGTAAACTTTTTTGTTTACGAGCAATTCAGTATAGTTTATTTACCCCTCCCATTTCATATCGGATCATCAAAATTCTTTTTTTTAATATAAGGATGTCTAAAAACATCAAAATAATGTTAAGTATAAGAATCATGGTTGTAGGAATTTGTCGGTAAAAAAAATTTAAATGCCCCGCCTATATTACTTAAATTTATATTCTCGGACCCCGTTGTCTGACTTTTGAACTTTTTGCCGTACATTCTACCAAAAATGTGTAATAAACAAATGACGCAAGTCGTAATAAATCGTGGTTTTCACTATGCCATATTTTTGATTCATTATTATTTAAGCTTTAAATTTCTATTCTTTAACGGTAATCCATACAAATGTAATGTGTAAAAAACTAACAAAAATTTTTTTTTTAAATTACATTGATTTGCCAGAGCAACATCCCCAATTGGATCCAGTTTACACGACTGTAAGTGGCGTTCTGATAATAATTCCAGCATTACAAGAGCCAATTATGGGGCTCGTAATTGCACGTCCCATTACAGTAGCGGTTGTGTGATAAACTTGCATGCTCTTTGGGATTAAGAAAATAGACACAATTACAATATTATGTACTATTTCTAATAATCTTTTATATTGCAGATAAATTTTGAGACATCATAGTGTTAAATATTTTAAGATTTTTAGTTTTATTATGGTTAATTTGACAACAGTCAGAACCAGTCCACTACTTAGTTGAAATAATACCTATTGTACATGTCCATTCATTTTAACTAATTATTTGAATTTAGAAGTCGCGCTGAGAGCATTTGTTTTTAAATAACGCTTAATTATTTTTTTAAATGGCAACTATCTAACTTTTACGGACGGCACTTTTACTCGTACATTAACTTTTGAGGAATGGCTTCAATGGTTCACATAAAATAAATGACTTCATAAAAGTTAACGAGCTTAAAGTGAATTACCACGACTGTCGACTTACGATCGAAGTGTTATTTCCGTGGCATTTACGAATCATCTACTTTTATAATACCGACGTCCGGTGACTTTTTTATAGTATCTAGTAGACGAAATCAATCGCTTATCAAATTTCACTGCTACTCCTTATTAGACTAGTTACGCAATGAAGATTATAAATTAATTTGGCTATTTTTTATTTGCGTTTAGATAAAAATTGTAATGGTACATACCGAGCTCTGACTGTAGTGACAACAACTCCTGGCGGCTGCTCCTCAGCCACCGAAGCCATGTACAGAGCCTGTTCGAAGTACGGAGATTGGTTACGCAGCTCCCTCTTCACTCTTCGCGCAATATCTGTGTCATTCAACTCTTGGTGATGGTACACTATCTTCAGCCTATGGTCCGAGTCGATTATATTAGTCCGATCACAGTTAAACGTAAACAAGATGGAGACTTTCCACATGGGCTCCTGTATACAAACGTCATCACTTGCTACCAAATCGCCTTGACTATTTTCTATTGTAAATCTTGGATCACTGACGTCTAAAAACTGCACTTTACACATCTTCTGAACTGTCCTTGGCAAGAAAGCTGTCAAAGAATTTACAAATTGTGACTGCTTCAAACATATTCCTTGCCATCTATCCGTTGTGGGGATCGCAAAACTTGCGTACGTCTCTGAAATCCACTGCTTCGCTTCTGCTATCTTTACGTCTACTGCCATATCAAATGGCACTAAAGAATGAGATCGTTTTCTTCTACTTCTATTTCTCGCTACAAAATCTTCAAATAGCGTATGTTGCCAAGGATCTGCTGTTGAAAGAACACTGTATTGACTAGAGACTATTTCCTCCGATTCTAACAACCTCCAGTCTATATTATCTCTCTCTGAGAATATTGCTTCTCTTTTATCTCTACCAGGCTCCTCCTCATACTGAAGAGCAGAATCGCTTTGATCATAAACTCTATCAAAATCTATGTCATATAGATCAGCGTGTCTTCGACTGCAGTCTTCCCCGGTGACCAGCACTCTGATTGGGAGACTGTAATAATCTATATCTCTGATTCTTTCTGAAGTTGAGTCAACGTAGAAGGTGAATAGGTTGGGGTACATAACGCCATCACATCGTAGTCTTTTGCGGAGGGTGACTAGGCCGGTGGTTCTGTTGACTTTGAGGATGTGATGGACGAAGTTGGCGGTTCGATGGACGTCGATGGTGTAGGTTCTCTCGGAGCCGAGTTTATAGACGGCGGCATCGAGGACGACGTGGCCGGGACGGGCGGAGTCCGGGACGAGCACGAGGTAGGCGCGAGCGGCCGCCACCAGCAAGATGGCGGCTGCCGCATGCGCCCACAGCCGGATCATGTTGGAGTTCACCTGCAGTGCCGCCACCGCGCCCTTAAACTGCTACGGGTCGACATCTGAAACAAACAAACTATATTTAGACTTTTGTTGATGCATTCCTGGAGGATTGTCAGAGCTTCATGAACTGATACCTGATGCTCATAATTGGCGACTGGAACCATGATATGCAATACTAAATGATGATAACTTTTGTAACATTTTACATAACACGGTAGGTGTAGTATATATACCTAGATCAGACAAAATATGCAAAACCTAAATGAAGCCAACCAGTGTAAAATGTGTGCGACAGTTGTATTATAGTTTTCTTTTCCCACAGGGATTAGGAAGGGTGTCGAGTATCAACATTCACAGACAATAACATAATCTTATTGGCTGGCTTTCCACACCAGACATGAAAGATCACAGAGAACAGTTTCTAATAGGATTAATTTTGTCCTGAAACAAATTTGTTTCTCAGGGATAAAAAAAAAATAGAAAATTTTCAAATCCTCAAATGTGGCATGCTGAGGTTTAGTCTTATTTTGAATTTGTTTGTGTGAAACTAGGTACTTGTAAATTCTAAATGAGGTTAATTTTTTGAAAGTACTTAATTTCGTTAATAGTTTTTATTACTTTGCGGTATAAATCTGTCAAATCTAAGAAGCCGAGATTACCTTTTTCTGCTAAGGTATCAGCGTAAGTCGGAAAAATATAGCACCGCTTTGATGGACAACCAGATTAACGTAATATACCTAAACAAATAACTAGTTAAAATACTGTATCTTACCGTAACAGACCTAAACAAACGTTGTGACAATGTAATCCGGGATATAATAATAACGCGCAATTAAGTTCCCCATTCCCTCCAAGTATTAGTAACTCAGGTTAGTGTTGAATAGGAACTATTTCAATGGTAAATTGTACCTCATTAGAACGTATGTTCTATGTTGTTTTTAAAATGTTTGACACCTTCGCTTTTGTGTTGTCTAACAATACATGCACATCCCACAGGATCAAGATATTTTATTTAATTCCATTGCTATATACTCTGCTACAGTTAGTATTATGGGAAAGAAGTATACCAAAACGAGTATATAATGCTCCTTGTTCAAACCTATGTTTAGGATGCCAAAAAAATTGCAATAAAACATTTTTACTAGTTTTTGCCGTATTTATTGACAGAGTATATTAGTTGCAATTAGGACGGTGCCTTATAAATAAAAAAATCGTTTTTTTTAAGTTATCACAAACTAATTTAAAAAAAAAATGTTGTGATATTTGCTATAACAAAAAGTTTGCTGGATCTAACTAGTTAACCTGGATCAAAAACCCTGGTTTCGTCATCGCGTGTATTTAAAAAAAGAAATTCTCATCAAACTGCCCAACCATTTGGCTAGCTATATTTGAATTTGCAATCCAAATGTAGAACGCTATCGGTCAGGCTCGAACCGGGCAAAAGATAAATGGCTTCAATTAATACCCTGTGTCGTTTGCCACATTGCTTTCAGATTCCGCGCCACACCAATTTCACACCTGACTCTCCATGTTTGCTTTGTATAATTAATGAGCCGGTTTTCAGGTGTTGCTTTAAAATTAACGCGCTTTAATTTGATATGAGCAATCTTGTTTTATCGTTAACAACTGTTATTAATTTGGTGTGGAATTTTTTTTTTTTAACATACTTAAATAAATTAAATACGCTAATATTATTACAATCTAGCCTATTTACAGGCTAATGTGTAATTTTATGTTGTCCTAGTTTTATAAAGTCCATAGAATTAAGAATGTGTCCATCGGCACTTTTCTTACTGTCTCTATTAAGGGGAAGGCACTTTGATCATGCGTCTCTTTATTTGCACTATTTTATCACTATCACTATTGATCTGTTTTTATTATCACTACACTAAATCTAACGGTTTAGTTCTTTTTAGTCTTCGCACTATGTCCGTGTTGTCGAGGAGCTGGATAGCCTCAACATTCACATGGTGAAGCAGCCTGTGTTCATGTGCTTCTGCATATTTTTGTATTAAGTCACGAACAAGCTGCATGTTAGGGTCCCTGTGCAGGTTGTCATTTCTTACGTACCACGGCGCATTCACAATGGCTCTCAGCACTTTATTTTGAAATCGTTGAATGATGTCGATATTGCTCTTTTTGGTACAGCCCCACAGCTGTATGCCATAAGTCCATACTGGCATAAGGACTTGTTGATACAAGAGTAATTTGTTGGGTACCGACAATGTCTACCGATAAGCCAGTATATTTTATGAAATTTGAGGTCTAGTTCTTGTCGTTTCTTCTTAACGTGAGCTTTCCAGCGAAGCTTTGCGTCGAGCGTCATACCTAAGTACTTTGCTGTATTTCCATATGGAATTTGGTTTTCGTTGATATAAATTGGATGATAATCTTCGCGTTTATTTGTAAAGTTAACGTGGATCGATTTCGATTCGTTAAGCTCTATACGCCATCTCTTTGTCCAGTCTTGAACTTTATTGACAGCCATTTGAATCTTTTCTGCCGCTTCTGCGTGAGTGTTAGCAATTGCCATTATAGCTGTGTCGTCGGCAAAGGTTGCAATTGTATTGTTATCTACATTAGGAATATCAGAGGTGTATAATAAGTACAGGACCGGACCCAAGACACTTCCCTGAGCTACTCCAGCATTAATTTCCTTAACTTCAGAATATGCATCTTCATGTCGTACTCTGAAGTCTGAATACTCTATCCGATATGTAGGATGTTAGTATGTCGGTATAGTGTTTGGGAAGAATTCTTTTTAATTTTATTATAAGGCCTTCATGCTATACTTTGTCGAAAGCTTGTGCTACATCTAGAAATACGGTAGAACAAACCTTTTTTTCTTCGAGACACTTTTCAATTATGTGTGTAATTCTATGCACTTGATCTATGGTTGAGTGCTTTTCTCTGAAGCCAAATTGGTGTTCAGGTATAAGGTTTTTGGCTTCGATAACGGGCTTCAGCCTTTTCAGTAATAGCTTTTCAAATAATTTTGACATGACAGGTAACAAGGAGATTGGTCTGTACGATGTTACTTCAGATGGTGGTTTTCCTGGTTTGGCAATCATAATAACCTCTGCTATTTTCCATAAATCAGGGACATACTTGAGTCTCAGAGCAGCATTCATTAGATTTGTTAGTTTAACTAGCTCTTTCCGTGGAAGATGATGCAATATTTCTCCTGATATAAGATCAAAACCAGGAGATTTTCTAGGATTTATATTCTTTTTTATTTCACTAAGTACTTCCTTAGGAGTGACAAATTTAATATTTATATCTTCAACTGGCGAAGAGTCGCAGGGTTCATTAAAACGGGTTGACTCATTTGATTGTTGACATTAATTTGGTTTAAAGATTCCCTCTAAGTGTTCAGCGAATCTTAAAGCTTTTTCTTCATTGGTCACTGCCCATTTGCTAGGTCCAACTTTTATCGGAGGTATTTGTTCTGTCGATTGCTTCATGCACTTAGTAGCCTTCCAAAGCGAATAATCTGTACTGCGACTATTGGTCAGTTTTTGAAGATAATTGTTTGTACGCTCGTCAATGTGATTTTGTATTCGTCTTTTAAGCTGTTTAGTGAGATTATTTAACTTTTTCTTATCTTCTGGACATCTAGTTTGGTGCCACCGATTTCTTTGTCTTCTTTTTTCAGTGATTAATTTTCTAATCTCTGTGGGATATGTGTTTGTGAATATCCTCTTTTTGATCTTCGGCGTATTGTTCCAAGCAGCACGTTGTATTAACTTAATAAATTTCTCTAAATCTAGGTTTAATTGATCTGGGGTCTTTAAAGGTACTTGCAGTTCTATATAATTATCTAGCTCCAACCTAAAGCTCTCCCAGTCAGTATACTTATTAACTAAAGTTAAGTTAGGCTCCTTATATATAAGTTTCTCGCTTACTTCTAAATATATGGCTGAATGATCAGAGTTCAAATCATAGCTTTGATCAGTTCTCATATAGTTGGAAGAAATCTATCTATATATATAAAAGAACAAGGGTGTCTGATAAATCAACGCCCAGCCTAAACCATAAAAGCTATAAACTTGAAATTTGGACCGAAGTTTTATGTTAATAAGTAGTGCTTAGATAAGAAAGGATTTTTCAAAATTAGACCCCTAAGGGGTTAAGATTGAGGAGCAAAGTTTGTATTAAAAAAAAATTAAATCTTCACTGATTTACTTGAAACTTGGCAAGAATGCTTCTCAACAAAAATAACCAATGGCGTGTTTCAGCGTTTTTTGAAATTCAACCTCTAAAGGGGTAAAAAGGGGAGGTAAACTAATTTATCATCACAAAACCGAAACTATAAAAGCTATAAACGTGAAATTTGGTTAGTATCTTCATTATACAATATACTGGCCACATAAGAAAGGGTTGTTCACAATTTCAACCCTTACAGTCCAAAAAAAGGGGTGAATTTGCGTACCATTAGACGAATCCCATTTGAAATTTCGCCAGTTACAAGCAATGCATGTTGGCCTATCGGTAGAGACGGCGTATTATTTTTAAGTACAGGGTTCGAATCCTGCCAGATGTGACTTTTTTTTTCCAATTTTTTTTGCGTTTTGTATTAGTTTTTTAGAATTTTATATTTTTTTAAATATTTTAGTCTTATATTTAAAAAAAAAAAAATATTTCTGTGATTTTAGTATAGAAATATTTCAAGAAAGTAGCTGGAAGTAGCTGGATCGAATCCTGCCACTAACAATAATTTTCTGTTATCCTTTTTTATTTGTTTTGTAGAATTAGTTTCTTACTTTTTTTTTTTAATTTTGAAAAGAAACGAATAAATTCATTTGAAAATTTATTTCCAGTCATCTACTGATTGTGCCTAGAAAAATATCCAATAGATGGCGTTGATAAAATGAGAAATGTAAGCTGAAATTATTTCTCAATATTTTCAATAGATGGCGCTGCGCAATTTTGGTGATTTAACGCGCTTATTTAACAGCATAAAGGGGTCGTGGGTATAATAATAAAACAGTAAAAATATTTTGTCTGTACTTACATTTAGTATTTTTGACTGAAATGGATAGAGGGACACTTAAAAAGAATAACAGAAAGCAAAAAAATTTTTTTTAAATTATTTGTCTGTTTGTCTGTATTGCGTGAAACGCGTACATACATATACAGACGGACAGACAGACAGACGTCTGTCTGTCCGTCTGTATATGTATGTACGCGTTTCACGCAATATCTGCTGGACGGATTTGAAAGAATTTTTTTTTGTTGTATAGCTATTAAGACTGGGCAACATATAGGCTATAAGTGATTTTGAAAACTGGAACACCTGATGAAGAACCTTAACAGAACAGCTAAACTATAAGAAATATGGAAATGGTACCTTTGGAAAAGTTTATCAATCTGACGAGCATTTTCTGTTGACGTATAAAAATCGAAGATCAGGATCATCTGATGAAGAATTCCAAGGGACCAGCTACACTATTACATATATGGAAATGGCGCCTTAGCAAAAGTCGTTTAACCTGATGAGCATTTTCTGCTGACGTATAAAAATTTAAGTTTATGCAACATCTGATGAAGAACTCCAAGAGACCAGCTACTCTATAAAAAATGGAAATGGGGCCTTAGCAAAAGTCGTTCAACCTGATGAGCATTTTCTACTGACGTATAAATAGACAGAACACGGGATAGGATAAAGAGGGACTCGGGGTGGGAGTAGTGGTACACGGGAAATTGTAGATAACGAGCAGACGAAGATCGTTTATTGAATTAAATATCACTTTTGATTCATTTTAACACCGCGACTGTACTACAAGTACCTAATATATTCCCGCGGGACACGGGATAACCAAATAGCTGCAATTTTGAGTACTGGAGTTTAGGTTACTACAGTTTGGAACACAAAAAGATTTTTCATCTAAGGAAACTCACGCGGGCGAAGCCGCGGGCAGCAGCTAGTATTTTTATAAATGAAAAAGTCTATGAGGTCAGGGATTTTAAGAGGGTCCGTTGGTCACGAATCGCAATAAGTGCATAGTAAATATATCGACTGAAAATTCATTCGATTCATTATCAATGGAAGGCGACGACATGCAGGATGAGACACTTTCTTCACCAGAGGGACATAAACAGGTCGTTAAAACCAGGAGCATACCTGATCTTAGAGCCTACGATATCCAAAAAATGCAGGACATGCAGAGTACTATTGAAGATCTGGAAAAAAAGTTAGCATCGGCGAACTTGGAAATTGACAATATCAACTACGAAAATTCGAGACTTAAGAAAATGCTATCAACTAAAGATCAGAAGATTACCCAACTGTTAGAAATTTGCGGCTCCACTAAGAAGACTCCAAAACAAAAATCTCGTAAGAGTATCGACTTAAATTTTAGTGTAGCACAATGTGCGTCGCCACACACAAATGGCAATAGTAGCATGAATGTTATGTCAGAGAATGTCTATGGGAATGATAGCGATGATCCCAGTATTATCCAGCTCAATGATCGGTTAAGTGAAGTTGACGTAAATTTAAGTGACATTGACAATGACAGTAGCCAAGTGCAGTTAGTGAATAAACATAAACAAACTACCATTGTGGAGACAGATGTTTGCTCACAAAAAAAACATCGAGTGTTAATATTAGGCGATCAAACAGCGATAGATTTTAGAAGAATTTTACAAAATCTTCTTGGAAATTAGTTCTTAGTGAGCTCCTTTGTAAAACCAAATGCACAAATTGACCATGTTCTGCAATCTATTGAGCTGTTGTGTAAGAATTTCACAAGTGACGATTATGTGATAGTTCTAGCAGGATCAAACGATACCTGCCTTTTGAAACTGCAATCATTCATGTATTATAAGCTTAATCAAATAAAACGTACAAATATCTTGATTGGTGAGGTGCAAAGTAATAGGTGTTTCAATGAACAGAATTTGAATGGTTTGATTAAGTTTATATGCTCTGTTTTTTGGTAATGCAAGGTTTGTATGTCTTAGTAATTCTAAATATAACAATTTTTATAAAGGTTTTAGTAAATTTGATGCATGTAGGTCAATACTCAGAGAAATTTTACAAATCAATTATCATAATAATTACCTCAAATATATAACTGACATTAGAAACTATAAACAAAACTCAAATATGCCACTATGTCGCACTTATAATAGTGATAATGTCGAAGTCGTAAACACACAAAGTGTGTGCTCCGGCACTCAAACTGAGGAGACATTTTTTCGTGACTAAAGTTTTAATAGATAATGTAGATGTAAGCCATGAGGAATTTCAGACTATTCATATTTTTCATCAAAATGTGTGCGGACTTAATAGCAAAAAAGATGACTTAGATTTATATATTGAAGAATTAGATAATAAAATTGACTTTTTGTGTATTAGTGAACATTTTCTAAATGACGAATTAGTGTCTTTACTTAGTTTTAGAAACTTTAATGTATCAGCTTTCAACTGTAGAATAGATCAAAGACGAGGAGGAACTATAATCATGGCTAATAAGGATAGAAATACTGAAGAGTTATCAATGGGAAAAAATTGTATAAAAAAGACATCTTTGAAGTATGCTGTGTAAAAGACATAGCAACGGGCATCTGCATATGTTGTTGCTATAGAACGCCCTATGATACTAATTTTGACGAGTTCATTGATAGGATGGATTCCCTCCTAGAGCATTTCTTTAACAAAAAATGCATTATCTGTGGTGATTTTAATGTTAATTTATTGCTAGAAACTAACAAAAAAATGAATTTTTAAATTTATTAATGCGATACAATTTTAGACCATTGGTAAACTCAATTACTTTCAAAAGAAATGATTTGCAGTCTTGTGTAGATAATGTACTTACTAACTTAAGTGATGAGCAAATAACTGGTTGCACGGTTGATTTTAATGGGCTTTCAGATGGGCATGCTGGCTTACTATGTAGCATAAAAGTTGAAGCCAACAATAAAATTACCAAAACTGTTTTTAAAAAAATAAAAAAAAGGATTTTTAATAAAAGGAATAATCTAACTTTCAGACATAATATTTTAAAACAAAATTGGTCTACATTAGGTATAAATGGATTTATCAAAACTTTTAATAGACTGTTTAGGGATAGTTTTACGGTAAAAAATTTACAAATAAAGATTAACAAAGACAATACATTAAAGTGGATAACCAAGGGTCTAAAGGTATCTAGTAAGATGAAAAGATTTCTTTGCTCAGCTAACGGTAATGCAAACATGAATCCATCAATCCTTCACTATAAAAATAAATATATGACATTGTACAGAAAAGTAATAAGACAGGCAAAGAAATTAGCAGTACAAGAAAAAATTAAAACATCAAGTAATATCTCTAAAGATGTGTGGAAAATTATAAACAGACACCGGAACAAAAAAGTAAAGAACGGCCAAAACTTTTCCCTTAATCTCAACAATAAAAATGTTGTAAATCCAGAGCAAATTGCTGAAATATTTGCTAATCAATTTGATCAGCGTGTTGACCCTGTTAATATAGATTTGGCTATGACCTACCTTAAAAATACCGTTAAAGAGGTACATACCAATATGACTTTAGAGGCAACAACGTCTGATGAAATTAGAAAAATTGTAAGAAAAATGCCATCTAAAAAATCATGCGGCTATGACGACGTACCTATCACAGTAATTAAAGACAACTTAGATATATTATCTGAACCCCTCAGTTATTTCTTTAATCAATGTTTGGAAGCGGGAATTTTTCCTGAACAATTAAAAGTGGCAAAAATAATACCAGTTCACAAAAAGGGATCCAAACATGATCCACAAATGTACAGACAAATATCTTTACTTACTATTATGTCTAAAATTTTTGAAAAGTTAATAAAAATCCGTCTGATAAAACACCTCAATAAAAATAATATTCTTGACTCAAGACAGTTTGGTTACCAGGCAAATATAGGAACGCAAGACGCTATTGAAAACCTGATTTATGATATTACTAGTCTCATTAATAAAAAACTTAGAGTAGCTGGTACGTTTTTGGATCTGAGTTCTGCCTTCGATACAGTCAATCACAATTTATTGTTAAAAAGCTTGAGTATTATGGAGTGAAAGATTCTGCACACAAACTGCTTAGTTCGTATCTTTATAACCGGAAAATGTTTGTTGAAATCAGCAATACAGGAAACGATGGCAATGCAAAGATAACTAAATCTAAATTAAGAACTGTAAAAACAGGAGTGCCTCAAGGATCCATATTGGGGCCTATACTCTTCATAATATTCATAAATGACCTTATTGACCATGTTAATAATAAAATTCCTGACTCTAAACTAATAGTTTATGCAGATGATACAAATGCAATTGTTTCAGCATCAGATTTGCCACAACTAAATATAAAAATTGAACAAATAATAAGTGTCTTATATGACTGGTTTTATGCAAACAATTTGAAAATCAATGCTAGCAAGACTAATGTTATGTTAATTCGGACTAATTACAGAGATAATGATACTCTCAATGTAAATATACAAAATGAGAAAGCTCAAAAATACTGCAGTTGTGAAATTCTTAGGAGTCTATATTGATGAGTATTTAAACTGGAAACCGGAGCTAGATGACGTTGAAAAGAAAATTAACTCTGCGTGTTATGTTTTAAGGAGTCTGAGAGATGAAGTAGATATCAATCATCTCAAATTAGTGTATTTCGCTTTAGTAGAGTCCAAGTTACGTTATAGTGTACTTTATTGGGGGGTAGCTATGACTATAACATGGACAAAGCATTTGTGATGCAAAAAAGAGCTATTAGGACTATGTTTCGTATATCCCAACAGACCTCCTGCAGAGAATACTTTAAAAAATTAGGAGTACTTACCGTTCCCAGTTTATATATCCTGGTACTTTTAACATATCTTGCTAAGCATATACGTAGACATGAAAACGAAGAGCAGAGACACCAACGAGAATCAACCAGAAGAAAAGACTTGGTAACGGCTGAAGTACCGTGTTTGAACATAGTCAAACAGAGTCCCTTTCACAAATCCATGAAATTTTTTAATAACTTACCAATTGATCTTAAATCATTATTATATAAGGCAGAATTTAAAGATAAACTCAAAGATTTTCTTCTGGACAAATGTTATTATTCAATAGAGGAATTTTTATATAGGTGACATGACACAGAATTACTACTTGGACTAAATTTAATTTGAATCTAACTTGACATTTTACTAATTTAATTTAAATTTATTTATATTTGCTATTTTATTTTTTTATTGCATACTCTATTCAATAATAACTTTTAATTTCAATTATTAATAACGTTTTAACTATTTGATTATGTATTTTGATATTGTATATTTCAACACAAATTTGTTTTGTACCGAATAAATGAATTGAATTGAATTGAATTGAATTGAATTGGCCAGTATGTAGGAGATCTTGTAGATGCGACGTCACAGTTCAATTCTGTAATGGCACACATAAGTTCTTTTCCTTTTGTGTTTGTTAGACGAGAGCCCCAATGAGTATTTTTTGCATTAAAGTCTCCTCCTAGTATAAACCTTTCACCAAGCGTTTTTAAAATATCCAAATATTCATTTTTGCGTATAGTATATCTGGGTGGGGAGTATATTGCTGCCACCGTAAGTGGATACTTTTTTGTATTTAATCTAATTGCTATGCATTGTACTTCTGGCATTTCATGTTTACAGTGTTCTTGGTGTGCAATATTTTCTTTTATGATGACTGCACTGCCACCGTTCCCTTTATTATCCGGATGAAGTGCATGATAGACATTATAGCCTTTAAATTTAATATGGGATTGTTTCGTGAAGTGTGTTTCTGATACTAGGCAAATATCAATATTTTCAATGTCTAGGACTACCTGCAATCCATTTTTATGCTTAAGTAGTCCGTTGCTATTCCACGCCATAATTTTAAAGTTAGTCATCATTGTTTGTTTTTAAGAATAGCAGTTTTATTGCTATTTTCGATTTTTTTCAACCTCTCATCGAACGATGTCATCAATTTGATGATTTGGTCTAATTTACTTGTATTTATTATTTCTGTGCCTTGAGAGCTTGTGGAATTTTTTGCGACAGCCTGTGCGTAGGAAACTTTTGAACTCACAGTTGCCCCAGGCTTAGTGTTTGATTTAGGCTCGCTAGTTGAAGTTAGTGGTACAACTGTTCTTTTTTCATGAGAGCTTCCCGTTTTCTTAACAGTTTTGTATCTTATTTTCTGTATTTCTTTGGCTACTGTACAACCTCTGTAGTTAGCCGGATGTGCCTCTCCACAATGCACACATTTCGGTTTCTCTGAAGCAGGTTTTCTGCAGTCTTTTGTTAGATGCCTTCCTGTGCACTTTACACATCTCGGCTCCTTGGCCTGTAGGCCGTAAGCCTGGCACCTTTTGCATTGTGGTATAAGTTTAGGTGATTTCAAGGGTTGTATCTCTACTACACAACCTAAGATGGATTTGATTTTATATATTTTTTCAATGTCCTCTTTGTTACTAAAAGTTAACATAAACATATTAAGTGGTTCTTTTGTTTTATAACTTAATTTGTTTACGGCATCTTCAATTAAAAGACCTTTAGATTTCAGATCTTCAATTATTCTGCCTGGCTGACAGGTTGAAGATAACTTCTTTGCCATTACTCTGATTGGCCTTTCCTGCTTGTTTTCATAGGAATACCATAGACAATTGTTTGCCGTTATTAGCTTTACTATAGCTTTGTATGCCTCTTCGTTGCTGGCATTTATTTTGACGCTATCACCATTCAGGATCTTTATTGCGAAGGTGCTAGCTGTCACTTCTCTTGCCAAAAAATCATAGAAGTTTTGGTAGTTATAGATACCATCTACTATGATGGGTGGCGGTGTGGGGACTTTTTTCACCTTATCTGATTTAGGACTAGCCTCTTGTGGTGAGAGTGTGGGTGACATATTCAACTTCCTTTTCTTTCTGGACTTCGTTCTTATCCACTCTGTCTCTTTGGCTAGCTCTTCTTCGTCGGTACCATAGTCGTCATGCGGCGGAGGGACCTCTACGCTAGGAGCTGATGGGGCTGTAGTTTTAGATTCAACAGCGCATTTAAGCTGCTGTTTAAGAATTTCGATTTGACTCTTTAAGTCTTCAATCAGGTATTGCTGTTTCAAACGTTCTTCTCTTTCTTCTTTGAAACGGTCAAGAAGATACCGTTCCGTTTCGGTTTTAATTTCTATCTTCTTAGTTGGCGTATTCATTGTTAAGGCAAATGAGAGAGCGTCGCCTTAACAATATTAGTAATAAATGGTAAACATACCGAGCGAAGTGACGATCTAGGTCATTGCTGGCTGGCCACTCATGACGCGAACGACGACGGTATTTTGCTGCGTTAGCACTTTACACGGCACGCGCGGTCAGGTGTGACACAACTGATCTAATCGAACATTGAACGATCACTGGTGTGGAAATGATGATACAATTTATTGGATAAGCATGTAATATTTTCAATAATAAAAATTTATCTAAGTATGTGACATGTGAATCATGTGATATACTCGTAAAGTGCCTCATCTCTGAATAATCTTCTTTCTCTTCTTTTTACTTCTAAGTATTTTAAGGATGAGGAGGCATAAGTATTAAACAAAACAGTTTCATTATTGTGAATAATAGAAGGATATCTATATTATTGTTTTCACAAATTAAACCCAAGGAACACTTAAATTATGCAGCCTGTAATTTTCGGATACTATTCATCAAAATATCTACCTAATAATACTTCACAAAGTTAATATCAAAAGTAAAGAATGAATGAAAAGGAAACCAAACAGAGCTTAGTAATTAACAAAGATATCAATTTTCTATCCTTGGAAAGTCACCAGGTGTTCTTTTGGTGAAAATTTCATTAACGAGTATACCAGGTGTATCACATAAAGAATTTTCGACACCGGCTTCCCTATTTCATCGTAGGTGGTCTTTTAACGTATCTACTTGTTACAGATAAGATTTACTTTCCTAATGTAATTAAAATTCTAGAGTTACAAGTAGTTATGCTTGTGATAAAGTAAAAGTTTTACCGTGTATATGATAGTGTGGACGCTTCTGAGATAAATTGGATTGATACGACCTCTTATGGTTATTATGTGCTGGTTTAATTGCTATTATTCTTACATTGATTTGATTACCAAGTAATAAAATGACTTTGTTGCTATTTCTATGTGAGAAGATTTGTATTTTATTTGGCTTTCACTTTAATTTGGATAACAAAATTATAAAATTTACTTAATATCTATTGACTGAACTTCTTTGAAAAAAATTAGACTACCTATCAAAAAAGACCACGAAGATTTATTGTGTAAATGTAACAATACTAAAAATAGTCAATTTAAGTAGTTTATTATTGTTATTGGGGTCCAGTTTTCTAAAGGATAAAGCAGACACTATCCGGTAATGGCGCTATCAATTAGAGATCCGGATCGCCATTCCGTCCCGATCGTAGACAAGATAGAAATAGACTATAAAGATTTATGTGATGGATGGATAGGTTCAGAGATATGTAGGAGTGTAAAAGACTCATATTTTTCAAATATTCCAGGTGGCTTTCACTCAGTAGCGGATTTAGGACTGCTTTTTTGTGTACCTACTGTGGAGGGAGATTCTATGACAGTGCATATCAAATTAAGAAATAACAGAAACGTGCCCACCCCAGACAGCATCAGGAGGACTAGTGATGTGCCGTTTTCGAAATGGTCAAAGAAACAGCGGAAAGTTTCTTTACGGAAATAACGGGAAATTTTCCTAAAACCCGAGAAATTTCTGAGAATTTTCGGAATTTGTTGCACCCCCCAACATATTCAGAGCTGGATCAACTATTTTTTCATGCATTAAATTGTTTTTTGCAAATGGATAATTACAGCGTACTTATCTGATGACATACTCGTAACCTTGTTCGTGTTTTTCCATTTTTCATTTTTAAGCTTTTTTGAAAAAAATTTAGTCTATTTAGATAAACAGTCTGCAATCCCAGCTATTAATCGGTTTGTGGATATACGCTCTTATAAATTATCGGCAATCGGCCTCTCCTCTCCGATTCATGGAGTAGTTTTGTGTTCGGGACGCGCGGAATTTATTGGAGGAATGTATACGAGGTATTTAATGAATGGATTGCTTTCCGATGAATCATTTTGTGAATATTAATAAAATTGGCTATCCCTATAATGTCTCTTCGAAATTTGTGCATACACCAATTTCATATTTTTTTTATCACTTTTTGTTATCCCTTATCTACTTATTACGATTTCTTTGACTTGACCTTTTCAACCATATTATCGTATTGCATTAACTTACATTTAACTAATAGGTATCGTAATCTTATTATTTAATCATTATACTATATTTCTAATTCAATGACTATACTTACTAAAATCCATTTATTCTTACCAGTCCTATCATGTAAACAATCTTCACAGTACTTTTTGTTGAATTTTGTTGAAAATAAATCAAATATTAGTTCAAACCTAAACATTCTAAAGTAAAACATTTATTAACCACGAAAGTAATTTCCTAAAAAGTCTATTTTCAACCGACTTCCCAAAAAAGGAGGAGGTTATATGTTTCGATGTATGTATGTTTTTTTTTTATGTATGTTCGCCGATTTCTCCGCCAATTGTGGACTGATTTCCAAAATTGTTTTTTTATTCGTAATGGTGTATTCCCAAGTTGGTCCCATTTTAACCATGTCAGAATCTGTTCGGTAATTTTAAAGATACCTAACAAAATATAAAAATACCAACATTGCATTATAGAGCAAAAGCCCGCGATAGCATGCCCTTCCTTATTTTGTTAAAACTCAAGATTTTCTGTGTATGTCCCCAACATAGAAATAACGATTAGCGACTATAAAAGTTGGTGCATGATTACTTAGGCAGATTACTTGTAGCAATAACATTTAAAGTGGTAACTCAATTTCCTCAAAGTAAAGTTTTTTAAAGATTTTATTTTCCTAATAATATTAGAAATCGCGCCATCCATTACCAAGCAATTGGTGCAAATATAAACCCCTGCTAGATATTGTAACCTTACTAAATTATAGTTATATTTGTTTTAATATAAAAGCTTAATTTTATAATAAAAGCTTAAGCCGAAGCATTCCACAGGACCAGATGGAATTCCTCCTTTCATTTTGAGGGACTGTCGCGGGGTGTTGGCATTGCCACTACAGCATATATATAACACATGTCTTGAAAATGAAAGATTCCCGGAGCAGTGGAAAATATCAAGAGTTGTACCTGTGCCAAAGGGACGAGGGGGAACTAACGCGTGTGATTTTAGACCAGCAGCTATCATGAGTGCCCCGGCGAAGGTTTTTGAGTCAGCAATAAATCACTCGGTGTACTCACAGGTAGAGGCTCAGCTGTCAGATGAACAGCACGGATTCCGCCCCAAACGCAGCACAACAAGTAATCTGTTGCAATTTATGACGGTATTGGTGCCTGCGATAGATGCGGGAGGGCAGGTAGATGTAGCCTATTTCGATTTCCAGAAAGCCTTTGACACCGTGGATAATGATATCTTACTCATGAAGTTGGCCGTAGCAGGTTTCACACCAAAGACTCTCGCGTTCTTCGCAAGCTATCTGAAGGACAGGCGTCAATATGTTGATTGGGCCGGATATCAGTCGAAACCATACTTTACTAGGTCAGGAGTCAATCAAGGGAGTAATTTAGGGCCCCTAGAATTTAATTTAGTAATAAATGACTTACCAAGGGTAGTTAAAGAGTGCAAGTGTTTACTGTTCGCAGACGACCTAAAGATAGCAATGGAAATAAGAAGTCCAACAGACTGTGAGAAGTTGCAAGCGGATATCGATAAAGTGGTGGAGTGGTCCCACAGAAACCGGTTACACTTTAACATATCCAAGTGCACCATAATGACATTCACAAAATTGCGAAAACCCTGCATACACCAATACTGTATAGATGGAATCCCAATACAGCGTGTAAAGCAGACGAAAGATTTAGGTGTGTATTTCACTAGTGATTTAAATTTCCGCGAGCATATAGTGAAAGCTTGCAAGAAGGCTTACCGAAATTTGGGGTTCGTACTGCGCCATTGCAGAGAATTTTCAAATCTGAATGCGGTGCGAGCGTTATACGAAGCACTTGTGAAGAGCCATTTGGAAGGGAGCGCGTGTGTGTGGGCGCCCCAGGAAACTAAATACAAGTTGATGGTGGAACGGATACAAAACAAATTTACAAGGTACCTGTATCTCAAATTGTATGGGGTGTATCCGTTCTACCCATTGATGTACCCAACACTATTCGTTCTCGGGATGGTCGGATACAATTCGCTGGAAGTTCGACGAGAGCTAACATTGGCTAAATATTTATTTAAAATATTAAGGGGGAGCCTTAGCAACCAAGCTGTATTGCAGTGGATTGCGCTTTGCGTGCCCAATCGGTACGTATGGCGGCGGCGACAGCCTCCTCTATTCGCGATACCACAAGCGCGAACGAAGATGCTAAAGCACACCCCCCTGACTCGAACAATTAGAGTACTAAATGAGGTAGCGACGAGAGTAGACGTATTTTGTTGTCCTTTGACGGAATTCGTAAGAGTTACATTGTATGTACTGTGTTATAGTAGAAATAACTTGTAAATTAAGACCTATACTATTGCATTGGGTGTACCTGTAATAATAGTTAAGGAATGTTTGAATAAATAAATAATAATAAAATAATAATAATAAATAAGTGCAAGTTAGTCCTTGCTCTGAGAGTGCAAGTAAATGAGAATTTAATATTACTTTGGGAGGCCCCAAGGTTGCTTTTTTTACCTATAAAAATCATCCTTACTATCCATATTACCTGCATAAGCAACTAAGATCCAAACTTTATACCTAGTCGCTAATATTTTTTACCCGTATATACCACGCAGAGAAACATTCAGCATTTTTAAAATAAGGAAGGTTTGGTCGTCACGGGATCTCGGTCTATTTATGTGCCAAAATAATAGACAATTTGACATGTTCTGACATTTCAAATCAATCTGACATAAAAAGTTTCTAATTCTTAATTCTTTATTTTCGGCTAGTGAAAGAAAAGTTTTTATTAAACTAAAAATGATAAAATAAAACTTTTTTCAAAAAAAATTAACCGACTTCCATCATAAAACTTGAAATCATGAAATAACAATAAAGAAAAATGTATTAGCATTCTACCTACTGAATGAGGTGAAGTCGGTGCCAAATTGAATAATATTAGAATCAAAATAGGTACCTAGCTAAACAATTACATAACACCCTTACTCCTGCACTTGGCACCGACTTCACCTCATTCAGTAGGTAGAATGCTAATACATTTTTCTTTATTGTTATTTCATGATTTCAAGTTTTATGATGGAAGTCGGTTAATTTTTTTTGAAAAAAAGTTTTATAATTTATATTGTTGTAAAATCATAAAAAGACATGGTAAGATTGTTTACATGATAGGACTGGTAAGAATAAATGGAGTTTACATGGCGTAGCACAGTAGTCTCTACAAACTCACCATTTTACAAAAACACAACACATTACTAATATCAATGGATTATCGATATAAAGGATATAAAAGTTCCAAGTCTCGCGACTCGAAGACCACATCTAATCTTCTGGCATTAAACGGCCATAAACTTGATAAATCGGCCACGATTTATTTTTAATTGCTTTCCAGCCAGAAAGGTGGGAAAAACATACAGTTACGTGATCGACCCGTTTATTTTAGCCAGAATAAAAAACATGCCAGTTTACTTGCACACAGTAGAGCCAGGTTTTAGTTTTATACAATCGTTGATACTAAAATTTTTACTAATCGGGCTTTACTTTGTATTTTTGTACAATAAAGGTTAACCTTTATTGTACAAAAATACAAAGTAAACGTACAATAGGAGGGCTTAATGCTAAATCATTATCTACCTTTATTTGGGTTATGCAGAAAATTATAGGTGGGTGTATAATATAGGTATCATTACGACGTACATATGCTACACTTTGTGCGTATAAAGTGGCTATTTTTATCATCATTTCATTTTCATGCGAATTCATAGACACAATAAACTTAAATAGATTTTATTTTTTTATATTATGGTATCACCTGAACTCTTTCTTTGATCCTTCCTGATCTTTATTTATTACACAACGTTTTCACCGGTGTTTACTGTGACTATACATTTATACATGTATCCTACTCACTTATCTAGTTGACAGCCACTCAAAACGGGTGCCATAAAGTCTTTGATACCTCACCTATATCTACGAGAACAGTTTAAAGACCCCCAGTGCACAGTAGGACGACTAGTATGGAAAGACGTTCAAAAATAATAAAACCTAAACTATTAAAGATAGGTTTATGATTTTTACATATGTTGATGAATATGCGTAGTTCTACGTATTATGACCCGAAAATTCAAATTAAACCCGGCCAAAGTTATTGTCGGACACTAGCAACCAATGTTCCTTATATGAGCGTTATTTGGTTAGGGTCACAAGAAGATTATGAGCACATGTGTAAATAATATACACGCTCATATTTTCCTAAAGTAATATATTTAAACATAAAAATATGTAAATAAAATATTTATTAATATTACTCTGAATTTGAAGTCACGTTAATTTGTTGATTATCTGAAGAACCCAAAGGGTACTGATGTGGATCCAGAATACGTATGATACTTTCACGGACCTGTAAAAAGGTTTGACATAGGAAATGATATCATTTCTTTACCTATAATACATTATTGTTACCAAATAAGGATCTGACGTCATCAACAAAGCATTCAATAAATTCATATTAGTGTTAACTGTAGAATTTGGCTTTCCACAAGCCAAGACAAACTTACAAGTGGTGTTCTTTGGGCCTCCAAATACTGTTTGACTCGCTGCGGAATGATAAAATTACCCTCTAGCCATTTTTTGTTTTTATTAAACATTCAAATGCGTGTATAACTAGAATCTCGCTATTTGTGGCGAAAACTGAAGACACAATATTCTTACACTGCTTTAGGCAGCTTTAAATATAGCCACGATAGTCGTGTAGCATCAAGCACTCTTTTAAATGGTCCATCACTGCTGTAATTTTATTTTTCTTAGTGCTATTCAACCATATCTTAAACAAGTCCATTATTTTAACATAGGGAGCTGTACCTGAAATAAGCCAATATTGATGAAGGTGGCAGATTGGGGCAGAATGTCTCTATGGATTCTATATATAGAGGGGTTTGACTACATAATATAGTAATTTACAGAACTCAAATGTGCTCACATTTTTTAAAAAGTCAAATTGAATTTTTAAATTAGGTCAACATATTATGGTTTTCAATTATTATTTGTATAGGTAAATATATTACAAATTAAGTCAATCTGTTTATGCATATACCTTGTCCAACATCTGCCATTGCTAATAAAATTAACAGTTTATAATAAATACAAGTAATTTTTCTCAAAACTGGATTCAAACAAACAATAAATTAATTTGATAATCAGTGCAGCAATATCTTTGCGCAGCTTTGAGGCGTTCAATATAATTTTGTTGAAGGTAAATTTACAAAAAATTGTTTGAATAGTATGCTTTGGAATGTCCTTAACACATTCCAATATTTTTTCGTACAATATTGGGTAAGTCGAAATTTTATTTTTGAGTACTAGTCGTCCTACTGTGCAGTGGTGTGGTGATCTACACAGACATAAGAATAACAGAATTAACATTTGAATTTTTAACCAACTAGCGTCAATGGATAAAATTTTACATTTTTGAGTTATCATACGTGTAATAAAGATCACGTAATCATACTGTAGGTACCTACGTTAATTCTAATTATGCATGTTTAGCCGATTTTAAAAACGTACGATAATACTTCGCCTTGTAAGCCTTCTTTAATGATTTATTTTCTGCATCCGAGTATGTCCCATTTTTATTTTTATTAAAACTGGTTTTAGATAGTAATGGTTTTAGGTACGATAGAAGTCATCAAAATTATATATTCAGTTTAAGAAGTCACACACAAAAAAATTACAGGTGTAAAAATGTGCTGTTAAGGCACAGCCCAATTTAGAACCAAGATCGGGTGCAGTGTTGCCAGATCTAATTTTTCAAAATCCCTAAGGCTTTGCTTAAAATTGCGTAGATAGCCTCTACAACCCGTAGATCTACGGATTTATGTAGAGGTAACCTACGGACTTTAACGCATTTTTAAGCAACGACTTGCGGATTTAAAAAAAATGAATCTGGCAACACTGCACCCGATTTAGGAAGTTACTAGATTTAGGGAGCGTGTGTAGAGTAAGCCTTATTAAGGCAAATGTGAAGTCTGTTCTTGATTTTAATATGTCTGTGGTCATACTGTTAAAATGTCAGACTGGAATCCGAGGTGGATGGTTTTAACGGTCACCATTTAGATTAAATATTTTCATTACAAGTAGCATGGTCGGATAAACGTCTTTATAGATTTGTATCGTAAACCAGTTTGTTTTGAAAGCTCTTAGTAAACGGAATCGATATCGAGTAAGTGGTGAAGTTTAAAGTTTTTAAACACTGGATTCAATTTGTGCGCAGAGAATCCGGGACAAACGAAGTGGCGGGAAGATTCTGTACCGGAAAAGACCGGGTCTTAAAAACAGACCGGATCTTAAAATGGCGGTAAATCGAAATAACGGTAAGAACCTGACACGGCACTACGTCTGTCCGACTAGAGCCTAAAACCTAACCTATACGCAGCCTGCTACCACTATAGCTTATAAAGGGAGCTATAGGGCCCTATATAATAACCTAACTTAATAACTACAATTGCAAACCACTTACCAAACTAAATCTTCTTTCTCTTCGGATCCAAACTTGAGTGTCTTCGGAAAGGGGGGATCCCTAATCACCCTACCTAACCCATGAGATCTCAATTCCCCAGAACAAATAAATAGATTTCTTCCCGAAGTTGGCTCGGCAACTGATAGATGTGAGCGAGCAGCCACGCGTCACATCTCACAGGAAAAAGTCACAATAACGGGTTACACAAACACAAACTTAATAGTTATTTAACAAACAGGAAATTCACAAATATAACTCAAACTAATTAACAATCAAAAGACGCGGGACCTCTCCGCGTATTAAAATCAAACCGATATAGCACAGGACAATGGCGGCCGTCCGCGACCCATTCACGCGAGCAATGTGAGAACCCCGCAAGCCGGGTCCTTGCCATGAGAACCCCGCGGCAGCAATGCGAAACGCCCGCGTTTCGTTCCAAGCAATTATATTACAAACATCCCCCCGTCCCGGTCTGAGAAGCAGACCGCTAGCTTACTCTACGGGAAGGCGGGCGAGAGAGGTCACACCTCTCCTTAAAATCGAACCGTCGACCAACACCTCAGCCACACGCGGAGTGCCATCTCCGCCAAGAATCAAACGTAATATGCGAGCTCGTCGCCAAAGCAATGAGGGCAAATTTGCCTCTTTTAACAATACTAAATCACCCTCCCTGGGAGGCTCAGTCCTGTCTGTCCACTTCACTCTTTGCTGCAGCAAATGCAAATATTCAAGCGACCAACGACGCCAAAAGTCCTGGCTCATTTGCTGCAACATTTGAAAACGCGACAACCGATATACGCGTTCATCCTTCCACGGGTATTCGGGCAGGGCATTCAACGGCCCTCCCACCAAAAAATGACCAGGGGTGAGAGCTTCCAAGTCATTTGGATCTGGAGATAGCGGACAGAGAGGACGAGAGTTGAGGACCGCCTCAACTTTACAAAAAACCGTGGCCAACTCTTCAAAGGTTAGAGCCGTTTCTCCGATAATGCGGCGGAGGTGGGTCTTTGCGGATTTCACAGCCGCTTCAAAAATCCCTCCCCAATGGGGGCAACTTGGGGGACTAAACTTCCAGGTTATTCCCCTTTGGGCAGCAATTTGACTTAAACTAGTACAATTTTTATCAATAAACACAGAAACATCCTTAAGATAATTTACAGTTCCCTTATAGTTTGTGCCATTATCAGACCTAATAAGGGAAGGTAGACCTCGACGCGAAACAAAGCGATCCAACGCGGCGACGAAGGCCTCCGTAGTCAGAGCCGATACCACCTCCAAATGGACAGCCTTGGTGGCCAAACAAACAAATACACACAAATAGCCCTTTACAATACGGGCATTACGAAAGGGAGAAGCCTTGATCGAAAAGGGACCGGCAAAATCGGTTCCAACGCCGTCAAACGGTCTCGAAGGTCGGATTCGATCAGCGGGCAAATCACCCATCTGTGGTTGCATCGTGGATGCCTTCAACCTATAACATGCAATACATCGAAACAGAACACTACGGATTGCTCTTCGGGCAGACAAAATCCAAAATTCGCATTGCAAAATAGCCAGCAAAGCATTGCACCCAGCATGGGCGTTACGAATGTGTCGATCAGACACCAAAAGCTGCACCAAGGGTCCGCCCTTGGGCAACAACAGAGGATGGCGAGTCTCATATGGAAGATCCGCCTTCCGGAGCCTGCCTCCAACCCGAAGAAGCCCATCCGAGTCGATGTACGGGTTCAAACGAGCGACCGCGCCCTTCAACTTAGCGCGTGCGTCGCGCAAAATATGAAGCTCTGACTCAAACCGTCCGGTCTGCACGACACGGACCCAATGCAACAATGCGCTCCGGCGCTCTTCTGCACCTGCAATCGGCTCCAACCGCTTTGCCTGTGGGTTTCTACAATTATGTATGAAACGCTTAATCCAACTGGTAACACCCAGAAGCTTATCCAAACTGCTATACCGAGCAAGTAGCCAATCCGGCTCCGACGTCGTCTCAGCGACTACAGCATGTACACGAAGCCCAGTCAAACTCAAAGAAGTAACATCTGTCTGACAGACAGGCCAAGATGTTTCTGATCCCATCAGCCACTCTGGACCCCACCAGAGCGGGTGTGACACCAATTCTGGTGCCGTACAACCTCGGGAAGCACAGTCCGCTGGGTTAAGCTCTCCCGGCACATGTCTCCATGTTATATCAATTCCGATATTCTGGATTTGGGAAACCCGATTTCCCACAAAAACCTCCAAGGTATGTGGGGCCGCGCGCAACCATGCAAGCGCGACCTGGCTATCCGACCAGGCGAAGATGTCCCGTATCTCGACCGTGGCCGCCAGCTCACATGCAACGTGATGCAACAATTTAGAGAGAAGGTGAGCTCCACTCAACTCAAGCTTGGGAATAGTCAGCCTAGTCCTGATGGGGGCGACCTTGCTCTTCCCTAACAAAAGCGAGACATTGACCCGGCCATCGGCGTCAACTGTCCGCATATAGACTGACGCGGCGTAGCCTCGCTCCGACGCGTCACAAAAGCCATGCAGGCTGGCTCGATATTTCCCGGGTGGCAATATTCGACGAGGCAAGGCAATCCGATTGACTTCCTTAATCGATGAAAACAACTCGAGCCAATCATCCAATGGAGAGCCAAACAGCGGCTCGTCCCACGAGACGCCCAAAGTCCAAAGTCTCTGAAGAAGACACTTCGCAGAGAATATCACTGGACTGATCCAACCGCTTGGATCAAACATACGAGCTATTACGGACAACACCGTTCTCTTAGTCCAGACTTTTGGTATTTCCAAGTCCACTTGGAATGTGAAAATATCGGTTAGCGGCTGGTACTGCATGCCCAGCACCGCTATCCTGTTGGGATCATCCACATCCTCAAACAGGTGAGGGTTCTGTTGGTGATCCTCCGGGATCCCTTCTAGAACTTTAGGCTCATTGGACAACCACTTACGTAGCTCATAGCCACCCGTTTTCAATATTTCAATCAATTCGTCCCGCAGTAGGAGGGCCTCCTCAATACTTTGGGCTCCGGTGCACACGTCATCAACATACAAGTCACGTGACAGCACGGAAGCCCCACGGGGAAAGCGGATCCGTTCCCGCTCTGCCAATTCAAGCAATGATCTGATGGCGATATAGGGACTAGATTTCAAACCATACGTGTTTGTGTTGAGTTCATACACCGTCACAGGATCCTCAGGGCGCTCACGCCAGAGTATCAACTGGAATCGCCTGTCCTCAGGATGTATGACTGTCTGGCGGAACATCATCCGGATGTCCGCGCCAAAAACCACTTGATGTCTTCTAAAGTTCAAGATGATGTCAATTATGTCCCTATGCAATTTGGGACCTGAATGCAAACATAGATTCAACGAAACTCCGTTCGAAGTGGGTGCGGACCCATCAAAGACAGTCCGCAACTTGCCCGTTGAAGCCTTCACCACCGCGTGGTGGGGCAAAAAATAATGCTCAGTTGAGCTCCAATCAACTCGAGCCGGAGACATGTGACCCAAATCCTCGTACTCGCGCATAAATTCAATGTATTTATCGCGAAGTACGTGGTCACGCTGCATACGTCGCTCCATGGACAGCAGTCGTTTCTCCGCAAGCGCCCTACTTTGCCCTAGGCTAGGACGTGTAGCAACAAATGGTAATCTAGTTACAAACCGACCGGAGGGCAACCTCTCCGTGGTTGATCGAAAGAAGGCTTCGCACTCAGCGTGTTCCGGATCCATCCTGGAACTCATAGGTGGCTCCTCCACCTCCCAAAACCTTTGCATGGTCTTGGCCAAGGACGCTGATGCGACGACCGGTGGCTCCTCCACGGTGCTATTATCAAACACAGGGCCCATCAGGGCGAAACCAAAGATAGTAGACACTGCCATCAGTGAAGACGAACCCAGAGCTTTCTGGGTACCCAACAAAATCCAACCCAATACGTCCGAGCCCAGGAGCAAGTCCACTGGGCCGGGATGAAAGACAAAGGGGTCGGCCAAATCCAGACCCGAAACCAAAGACAACACACCCGGCGGTATGTCTGTCGAGGGGTGCCAACCCGCAATGGTATCCATTACCATAGCCGAAGTCGTGATCCTCATTGTGGAGGACTTCAGCGAAGAAAAGTTGACAAGTGTCTGGCCCGTCAGACACTTCACTTTTATGCCACCAACTCCAAGAAGTGGCACAGGCGAGTCTTCCACGACTAAACCTAACTGGTGTGCCACTCGAGTGGTAACCAAACTGCTTTGAGCCCCTGAGTCCAACAGAGCTCTCAAATTAATGGCTTCTCCCCCACGACCCCATACGCGGACCACCGCGGTAGGGAGCAGAACCGTCCGCGGCTCTGTCCCAGCAAGGGAGCAAGCTAGTTACGGGCTCCCCACTCTCTCCAAACCAGGGGGGCGCCACTGACCCGGATAGTATGGCGGGCGAGTGCACATCCCTACCTGAGGGGGGGCATAACCCGCGGCCCGGCCATACATATGGTACGGCGGGTGGTACTCCAGCCGTGGGTACTCGTGCAGCGGCGGAGAAAACCGCTGCGGCTGCATGTGTTGGGTATTAGTAACCCGCGTGGAGGGGGGTGTCCCCACTCTCACGTCCGATCTAGGGCCCCCGCCCATGGGGGCCCTATCCGGGGCCTGGCCAGCCACATACTGGCCATGACCTTGGGGCGCGTGGTCCCGGTCCGCCAAGACCCGCGCAGGTACGCGACCCCCTCCCGAGGGGGTGCGACGAGCGAAGCCGCGTCCTCCGTCCGGTGGTGGAGGGCTTCGCGCAGGAGCGCCCCCGCCCATAGGGGACCCCTGCCTCAACAACCGGGGGCCATCCCCGTTCCGGTTCATGCAGAGCATCGCGTGGTGCAGCCCACGGCATGCACTGCATGGTATGGCCCTGGGACAGTCACGTGCATAGTGACTGCCCAAACAGTAGAAGCAAAGTTCATGCCGCCTTGCCATGCGGCGCCGATCTTGTACTGGCAGTCTCTGCCAGTCCCTGCATTGCAGCAGGCTGTGGCCCATCCGGCCACATTGCAGGCAGTCCGCGTCCCCCGCGACTGCTGCCGTGTGTGCAACCCGCACACCAGCTCCACGCGGTGGCGGTTGCCGTCCCTGTTGGGGCTTCCCTCGCCATGAGGGTTCCAAGGGCCTACGTTCAGGCGCTCTGGATGGCGCTGAGTCCGTCATGGTATTCTCAGCAGCCCGTGCCTCAAACTCCAAAAACTTCACCAAGTCAGTGAATGTTGGTAGGGTGGTGCTATCCCGCTCCGCATTTTCGCGCTCAAACCGCGAGCGGATGTCATTGGGCAATTTGCCCAATACAATGTGCACCAACAAAAAAGACCATTGGTCCACCGGCAGCCCCAGTGTGCGGAGCGCGTTACAGGCCACTGTAACGGGCGTGAGCAACTGCAGGCGCAACTGTGCCCTGTTGGCCACCTTGGGCAGGGCCATCAACTGTGCGGCGTGCGCATCCGCTAACAAACGTAAGTTTTGGTAGCGGGAGTTCAATAACTCCCAAGCCGTATCGTACTGGTCGTCCTCCACCCGGAGGTGCTGGATGAGCGACCGCGCTTCATCCTCAAGAGTGGAGAGGAGGTAGGCCATCTTCTGGGCCTTCGACAAATCCTGTCGTGCTACGACCAGGGACTCAAACATATTTTTATATGCTACCCACTCCTCCATCCTACCCCCAAAGTGGGACAGCTGAAGGGTGGGGAGCCGACCAGTAACCGCTGGTCCTTCCTGTCTAACAGGTGTGCGAGGGGCTGGTCCGCCAGCCTGTCTCGCCCTTATTGCGGCCGCCGCCTCCGCGATATCATCGTGGAGATTCAGGATCTGGTCCATGTCCGCCATGTGAACTGCGTAGACCTCCGCGGCAAGTTCGGCTTCGGTAAGCACCGCCATGGCCGCTTCCGCGCTACTCAATCGTGAGTGGAGGTGATCCGCTCTTAGCAGTATGGCGCCCTCCCTGTCCTTCCGGGACAGGAGTCCTCCGGCCGTCACAAACCATCTCAATTCGTTGGCGAGTGTCGCCCTAGCATTGGAGACCTTCGCCATCGCGTCAAGTCACAAACAAAAAATAACAAAAGGTAAATAAAAAACAACAAAATCAAACAACTACACGAAGAACCGCGGTAGGTATGAGAATGGCACAAACCCGGAACGCACGGTACAAACCGCAAACAAATACAAAAAAGGTTACAAATATTCTTATACAAACAAACTAAGAAAAATCTAATAATTTTTACAAACAATTAATTATTTTTTACAAACGAACAAAAAGAGGGTAGATAAACTACGCTCTGCTACCAGAAAATGTGCGCAGAGAATCCGGGACAAACGAAGTGGCGGGAAGATTCTGTACCGGAAAAGACCGGGTCTTAAAAACAGACCGGATCTTAAAATGGCGGTAAATCGAAATAACGGTAAGAACCTGACACGGCACTACGTCTGTCCGACTAGAGCCTAAAACCTAACCTATACGCAGCCTGCTACCACTATAGCTTATAAAGGGAGCTACAGGGCCCTATATAATAACCTAACTTAATAACTACAATTGCAAACCACTTACCAAACTAAATCTTCTTTCTCTTCGGATCCAAACTTGAGTGTCTTCGGAAAGGGGGGATCCCTAATCACCCTACCTAACCCATGAGATCTCAATTCCCCAGAACAAATAAATAGATTTCTTCCCGAAGTTGGCTCGGCAACAGATAGATGTGAGCGACCAGCCACGCGTCACATCTCACAGGAAAAGGTCACAATAACGGGTTACACAAACACAAACTTAATAGTTATTTAACAAACAGGAAATTCACAAATATAACTCAAACTAATTAACAATCAAAAGACGCGGGACCTCTCCGCGTATTAAAATCAAACCGATATAGCACAGGACAATGGCGGCCGTCCGCGACCCATTCACGCGAGCAATGTGAGAACCCCGCAAGCCGGGTCCTTGCCATGAGAACCCCGCGGCAGCAATGCGAAACGCCCGCGTTTCGTTCCAAGCAATTATATTACAAACACAATTAATAATATTTTTTTCTACTAAGTAGTTGAAACACGAGGCTCCGCTCCCGGTGAATACTTTTAATTAGGTAGTTTGTCTACGAACTAAATTTTTGGGGTTTTTGGTCGTTTCACATCACAAGCGATTCGAACCCTGGCGCGGCCCAAATCGCCTAAGTGCCCTTTTTTAAATGGGTTCTTTCGCTCCGCAGTGGTTGGCGAGGTGCGAATGGACTAAGGTACCTTACTGGATACATTTTTTGGAACAACACGATTTCTGGAAATTTTAAAATTAAGAAAAAAACACGCTACTTCTACGACACAGTATCATCTAATTCCAGGGACTTAAGTATATAGTTATTATCAATTCCCTCATTCAATAGAACGACGGGAATCAAATTGTTATTTAACTAATTAGATCGGAACATTTACCTTTTGAAAATGTAATTAAGCGGGAAGTGGGACTTCTTTCTATTTAATTAGCCGCCATCTGAAACAATCAAAAGGTTTTATTAGCTACGTATTTAAATTGACAATTAATACCTATAAAAGTTAAAAAAAAACGTTTATAACTTAGTTAGTTACTTATTATGATTTTGTTTTTTTTTATATCATAGACTTGTCTTTAAAAAGCTACGTTAAAATAACAATGTGAAATATGTTTAATGATAAAAGTTTTTTTTTAAATCCCTCGATTAAGACCGATTGCGAATCACTATGACTACGCAAGCAAAATAAACTTGGAAAATAAACATAATTATTATAGCAAAAAGGTTAAAATTCAAGTGACTGGTGTAAACATCGCCGTGATTATGATAAACGAGGCAAACAACAAAATGATTGCAGAGGATTAGGCAAGCTTTGTTTTTGTTATTATTGCTCGGGTCATTAACAATAATACATAGATCAAATACAAAAGCTGTCAGGTTTTTTAAACCTAATACAAGTGTGTATGTTATGTACATATCTATACATATAATAAAACAGTAAAAATATTTTGTCTGTACATTTAGTATTTTTGACTGAAATGGATAGAGGGACACTTAAAAAGAATAATAGAAAGCAAAAAACATTTTTTGGAATTTCTTGTCTGTCTGTCTGTCTGTCTGTCTGTCTGTCTGTATGTATGTACGCGTTTCACGCAAAAACTACTGGACGGATTTGACTGAAACTTTTTTTGTTGTATAGCTATTAAGCCTGGGCAACATATAGGCTATAATTGATTTTGAAAACTGGAACACCTGATGAAGAACCATAGCAGAACAGCTAAACTATAAGAAATATGGAAATGGTGCCTTAACAAAAGTCGTTCAACCTGATGAGCATTTTCTGATGACCTATAAAAATTGAAGATCTGAAACATCTGATGAAGAACTGCAAGAGACCAGCTATACTATAATATATATGGAAATGGCGCCTTACTAAAAGTCATTCAACCTGATGAGCATTTTCTGCTGACGTATAAAAATTGAAGATCTGGAACATCTGATGAAAAGCTCCAAGAGAGATTTTTCATCTAAGCGAAACTCACGCGGGCGAAGCCGCGGGCGACAGCTAGTATTTTTATAAAGAACTTTATTTTTTGGCGGGTAACCACCATCGTGATTCCATACGACATCATCGTGACGATTAGAGAGTAATTTTAGCAAAGCTCTTTGTTCAGTCAATCAGAATCGAACAAGAGAAAATTGCGTGAGAGGCAAATTGTTCCGTTTCACGAAAAACTAGCGAGCATTTTCACTCGACAGTATTATCTGGCGATACGTGCTCGACTCAATAGGCACTACGTTACTCCACATAAAAGAAAATCTACGTAATCTACATGCCAAATGGCAGAGTCATGCGTTGTTCCGTTCCACGATAAACGATTTCATTCCACACGGAACTTTTGCCCGATAGCGGTGATCAATTTTATACCGCGAGCTCTGCATTAGAAAAGGATCGGAAAATGTTATAATCTATCAAATATGGGTTGTACTTCTATGTTAGGTCGATTTGAAATCTATTTTATTTGATAAATGATGACCGAAAATCAAGATTTGTGTCCATTTGGAATATGGATTTCTTTTAGGTAACTGATTTATGGTTACTTACAGTTATTACAGTTTTGTAGCCATTGATGAATATATACGTTGCTATATATATATAGGTAAATAATTAACACAAAAAGATTAAAGTAGCTAAACTTTAAAAAAAAATACATCAACGTGTCGTTTTCTATAGCTATTTATTAAAAATATTAAACATTTTTATTTTTGATAGTAACTTTTTAATAAACCTTGTCGCTGTATTTAATCAGTTCATGGCTAATTACTGAACTAACAGTAAAATTTACGATTCTTTTTCCGTTTCTGCGTCAAGCTGGCGACGTTTCGCTGTACGAAGCTCATCGGATTTTAATTAAAATATTAAAACGGAGACTTGCACTGACGTTGCAATAAAACGACGTTTGTAGTGGATTGAATTTCCTTTCAATGTTATTTAGGTGTTTGCATTTTTTTTCTTAAATTTATCTTTTTTTCTGGATTTATCTTCGTAACTTCGGACTAAAATACTTCGCTAGAATCGTTTACTAACAATTGCATTTCTCCACTATCAAAATTTCAAATAAGACAGACAAGAAATACTAAATATTAAGTAATACTAAATAACAAGAAAGACTATTTTAAATTACTTGAACACTAAAGAATTTTAAACACAAGCTAAAAAAAAGTCATTAAAACATCAAAATACCCTTTTCAGTATTAACATTAAGCAAAAGCAATTACTGGCAAAAGAAGGTAAGGACCCAGACGTGTCCACTGCTATAGCACTGCACTGCAGCTATTGCTCGTAAATAGGCATTACAGTATTAGGTTTAATTTCATCGAGCAGTACAGACGTGCTAGCAAACCCGCACTTTATGGCGACAGCTCCAATACCACGTTGGCGCCTAGTTTGTGTAAATGTTTATTAGCTACCTTGAGATTACTGGGATTTTTATACATACTTGGTAGTTTTATAAAATTCCCAACTTGATTTAGCATAATCTTTTGAAACACATCTATTTAAACTCATATATCAGACATGAAAACTCGTAGTTGTAGTCATGGAATAACCCAGTACTTAGTGTGTCATGGCTGGCTAATGACGATGAAATTATTTTGAATTTTGGCACCGAATCACTTGAAGACCTAAATCAATTTCAAGTTGAAGTCTTAAGTGACATTTCAGAAACTTATCAAAATAATATTTAGTATTGAAATATTTTAAAAAGGAATTGATGTTTATAATGTACTTGGTATTAGATAGATATTATGTATAGATTTCCTTTGAAGACGCAACTGAACTCAACAATTCTTCTTCTTATTCGTCCACCCCTTCACCCATTTTATTTGGAGTCGGGTCTCCTCGTACTTCTCCGCCAGAGGTGTCTACTTCGGGTTGTCTGGGGGTCAAGCTTTGCCTTTTGGATTCTCCATGTTATTTAACCATGTGGCTGGTGGTCTGTCTAAACCCTTAGGTTTTTCAGGGAAATTGAGGACCTGCGTCATTGAACTTAACAATTATTTTAAAGTAATAGCAAGAAATAACGAATAAACGAAAGAATGCTGGAAGCAACGACTAGACGTTTATGACTGAATATTAGCTCGTAAAAGGAATTATATTTAATTTCATCTAGAAATGTCTGAGCTGGTAGCGCCGCTAACGTTTATTGGAGTTAGAGATGCCGATAAAGCTGGCCTTTTTCAAACTATTTAGCTTTTGCCTATAGGTTTTAAACAGACTTTTTGAATAAATTCAGTTTTGTTGGGCACTTGCCCATCTCTGATGCCGATAGCTGACCTATCGTATAACGATTGAAGCGTTTACTTGTGATGCAAATTAAACCCATCCATAATAGTAAAATCATCAGGCAGCAATTAAGGTTCGCGTATATTTTTGTAATGTATAAATATTTAAAAGTATTGATTGTGAGTATGCAAATCATAAAGTATTATTATCGTTTAGGTTTGTGATGTCGCTTGGTTTTGTAAGACTTCAAAATTTATTTATTTAACCTTTGTTGTACAAAAAAATACAACGTAAACGTACAATAGGAGGGCAGCCTTGTTCGCATTAGGCTAGTATTTTAGTCGAGTAGCGAGTATTTTAGTAACTAAAAAACTCGCTACTGCCCAAAAACCGTTCGCACTTGGTTTTAGTAGAGTAGTAAGTAACATCTGTTTTGCAAGATGAACAGCAGCAGCCTTTGCTGCACTGACCTACAGCCTTTGCTGCACCACTAATGCACTCGACTATGACCCGGACGGACTGATTAAGTCAGCAAACCAGTAGCCTGGACGCGTGGTGGGGGGTGCTACTCGCCCGCTGAAAATAGAATAAAATGGATTGACTCGACTAAATTGCTAGCTAAATTACTGGACTAAAATTTCACCGTACTTACAACGTTTAGTTACTAAAATACTCGCTACTCGACTAAAATACTAGCCTAATGCGGACAAGGCTTAATGCTAAAGCATTATCTACTAGCCAACCTTTGGGTATGCAGAATTTTTTTTTTATTTTCTAGTTCCACAAATAGCTATGTACTTCACAGATCTTTTATAGAGTTATTGAGTTCAATATTTTTACAAAAATTGAAGTACGTCGTATTGTAGGAATGCCTTCCGTGCTGTCATTTCGTTTTTATTATAAGCATGTTATTTTATTACCCCCATAAAGCTATGGCAGACATAGATCTTACAATGTTGGGGTCATAAAATGCAAGTATTGGTCCCGAATGTGTCTTACTTACTTTAAATATTGACATGTGTAGAGGTATCAAATTATTCCAAAATGACTTCTACATAGAGCTATTGAATAACTTAGTTAAAAATGCATGTATTGGTCCCGAATGTGTCTTACTTTAAATATTGACATGTGTAGAGTTATCAAATTATTCCAAAATGACTTCTACATAGAGCTATTGAATAACTTAGTTAACAAGCTAATTATTTAAAAATAAAAAACACGACTGACATCTTACATAGCCTATGTCATTCGGGCTAATGCAAGGAATCTAACAATACCTCTCACATCAAAATCTGTTAAGCCGTTCAGGACTTATGGTGGAATAAAGAAATTACATACATACATACATACATACATGAACCCTGAAAACATAACACTCCTTTTTTGGTCAGTCGTGTAAAAAGGCCGTAAACTTGTTCAAAAGGTATTATTTAGTGTGAATCTGAAATACTTTTGCATCAGAGATGCTCAAAAATCCAAAAATAAAAATAAATACTTTTATTTAGGTTACATTTTGAAAAATTTAAAGAGTAAGTATTATTATTCCAATGATTTTTTTATTACGAGAGATTTTATTGTTAACTCGTTGATGTCTTTTGCTAAAGGTAAGTTAAATAAATAATATAATTAGTATCCCACTTTTTTATTAATTTATTCACAGTTTATGGTGCCGGTTATATACGTAAATTTGTCTATCATATTAAAAAATCAAAAAATCTGACAATTTTGACAATAACGACAAAACTTAATTTTACTATGATTAATTTAAACAATTTAATTTAAATTTTGCATGCTATTCAAAATAGGCTGATTTGGAGGCAAAATCTATTCTTGTAACATCTTCTGTAACCCATATCAAATGCAAATAAATTCATTCATTCATTTAAATTAAATTTCAAACCAATATTTTTTGGGATTTGTAGGATATCACAAAATACAAACTTAATTTTGTGATATCCTACTTATATAATATTATAAATGCGAAAGTTTGGATGTGAGTTTGTGAAAAGCCTGTAAAATGGTATCATCAGTTTATAGTTCTCAATCGCACAAAATCTACTGGACGGATTTCGATGAAATTTGGTATACGGGTAGAAAAATACCGAATAGCACATTTTATTCCGAAATTCCCACGGGAGCGAAGCCCCGGGGCGCAGCTAGTTTCAAAAAAGAAAATTAAATCATGCTGAAACTACGAGTAGGTATGAGATAAGCCTGTAAAATGAGACACTTTATAGTTAAGGAAATAAAATCTAGTTTTTGGCCGACCATTTGAGAAGTTTGTTTCATTTCAAAGAGAATTATTTATCCGGCCATTGATTGCCTAACTCGAGTGCTATTTCTAGTGAAACTCAAAGAGTAACAGACTAACAGACAAAGCAAACTCGTCTCAAGTAACTGTATTTCATTGTTTGACCAGAGATCGCCGCGCTCTTGAATACACAGTTACCTGTTTCAAAAACTTTAACTGTCTGATGATACATTTAATTAATGAGGTGTGATGATTGTTAAACTTTTGAAATTACTGCTTTATTTTTAATCACAAAACTAATAGGTAAAAACTAAGGAACGGAAAAAAATATAAGTTGCAAAGCCAAGTCAAGAGCATAGCCCGCGGCAACGTGCCCAAAAGGCTGGCTTTTTATAATGATATTGTCTTTTATTTACACTAACTATAGCAAAATTGAACTAACTCAAATGTTAAGAAAGTAAAAAATAAAACAGATTAGATTTTTAATTCTTCAAATCATTAATTTTTATCTTCTATATCTATATAATTCAAAGGTGACTGACCGACTGACTGACATAGTGATCTATCAACGCACAGCCCAAACCACTGGACGGATCGGGCTGAAATTTGGCATGCAGATGATATTATGACGTAGGTATCCGCTAAGAAAGGATTAACGCGAGCGAAGCCGCGGGCAAAAGCTAGTTCGAATATAATTTGACTTTACTAAAACTAAATAGCGAAATTAAAATTGATGACTGTGAAAATCAACTTAAATTGTGTTGATCTAAGCACAAGCACATAATTTTTCTAAATTACTTGACCACTACCATAGATACAATAGTCTACAAAGTCACTACAAAAAAAAAACAAACAAACAAAGCTCCGTTCTAAAAGCAATCAGTATAAACCACATAAGGCCGCGTTCACACTCAAGCTGACAAAGGCCGATTCCACAAAAGGTACTCGTAGATAACTTTATCGACCGTTGGGTTCGCCGGCCTATGATTGCAGGCTTCTATGGCGCTCGCTTTTAAATTTAGATTACAATTGATTATCTGTAATGACTGCAGTTATCCTTTATTTTTAACTACCTAATAGTATATTCTTTATTTACTTTTTGAAAAAAGGTGGGGCAAATAAGTGCAGAATATACATATAATAGGTAGTATTGTATGTAACGCTCAGCTATATAGCGTAGCGACTAGTAAAATATACAATTTCGGATTTTGATTCACATTTACAGGGTATGGAATATGGGATATATGCATTTAATAAAAACTAAACGCCATATCGTAAGTGATCTAGGATAACTATTAACAACTCTATAATCTAAAGATATGTTAGGTCTTGTCCATAGGTTCCTATTTTAGAAGTTCAGGGCAAACTTAAAAAAAAAACTTAAAATTTTTACGCAGATATGAATGAAAATACGTTTCGTCATTCTTTTTTCGTCATCTCACGACACGTGCCACTACTTAAGTTCTCGACAAAAACTTCTAAAACACAAACAGTTGCGGCTCGATCCTCACTCAACTCTCCGGCGGCGGCCACATAGTGGCCATAATGTTGCACTGTGCTGTGATCCCAGACTATTGAAACGGGGAGATGTTATGTCTCCAACAATAATATTATGGTACTAGTAAAGTGGATAGCAGGAAAGCGATGGATAAGACTGGCACAGGACCGTAAAAATACGACGATGATTATGTATTAAATTAAAAAACAAATGAAAAGGCAGAAGAATCAAAATTATCAGATTTCATCCGAAAGACAAAATGCATCGGCATAAGCGAGGATAGCCACTTGTTCAAAATATTTCCGATTCTTATAATTTTCTTTAGTAGATAGAAATTGATACAACACAAATTGAAGTAAGAGGTTCATTATAGGATAAGACTATTAATATATAGGATTTATGTTTCGTTTGTGTGTAGGTAGGTATATCTGAAACCACAACCTTTCACTGCTGCCAAAATTGTAGCTACTTAAATATAGCAATTTCGTTTAAATTGTGCGCGAAACCAACGAAACTGAAAGCAGCTTTTATGCTCCGTTTTACTGGGATGCAATTCTCGGGTCTGCGATATAATATCAATTTCGACATTTATCGAAAAAACATGGCGGATATCGATAAATATCGAAATCGCGTATTCTCGTGATTTCAAATGTGACATTTATCCAGCGTCAGCCCTCGATACGCATCGAGTGGTCGAGCGTGGCCGAAAACCATATCGTGTGTGATATTTGTTGCTTCAAAGCTATTGAATAACATAATATTCGTACTTTACAAGACGCTTTGTATTTTTATTCAGCTATGGTTTAGTAAAATATGAACGCTGACGATTTTGAATTCAATTTTATTGGAAATCGTTGTTTATTTACATAAAATTATTTTATTGAAGCCTAATATAGAGGTTTGGATAGATACATACTTTGCTTTTTTCTGCCTCGAGTACCATACCTTATTTGTTTCTCAATTCAATTTCGTAAAGAAACAATATCATACATAAGAATATAATTGATACTCTGATAACAAATATCACATAACCTCACACACACAATAAACAAACAATGACAAGTATCCTCGCGTTCCGTTCTCTCCATCAACTCTAAAATATTTCATTTTCTTTGCATTTTATAAATTTGCATTGGAGCTTATTAAGTTACATAAAATAAAGCATTATAACTATTTTTACATAAATTCACTATTAAAACAATGGTTTTACATAAAATATTTAATGAAACAAGTAAAACATAAATTTTTCGATTGTAGTTAAGTATAATCGAGAAAAAGGCACGTGTTTTCAATTAGAGAAGCCCTAGTTTTCGATATAATATCGAGTTTTATGTCGAATAGGTTCGAGAATACCATTTTGGAGGTTTTTGTGATAATTTTGTTCGATAAAAGAAGTTTGATATATTATCAAATTCGATAAAATATCGCAAACGCGAGAATTGGCCTCCTGGTCTGTTGCCGTCCTTGTGTCATATCTTATTCTTTCAGTAATCTACACCTTTATGGTGGGTGAACGACCGCAGTGGAGCCAACCTTACCTTATTTGAGGTGGACTAGGTGATATTGGCGTATTTGGTAGAGCTCGTAGTAGGTTGAGAAACATGTTATCTGCTCTATTTTTTGTTAGTCTATTAGTAGAGCTAATTTGTAAGGAATTAGCGCTTGGAATGTATAAATTATCAGATCAAATGATTGACTTTTTGCTAGATATAAGTGAATTATATCATTTTCTTCCATTTTAGGAAGTCACCTTCTTCCGTAGTTGGAAAACTAAACTAAACCATTTTTTTAACCACTTTTATTACACGACTGCTCAGTCAGTTAAATATTTTAAATGATCTCGATATTTTGAATGTTTTTGTTTCTGGTTGAAGCATTGCCATTTTATTTTATTTATTTTTATTGGCAATTCCGTGTTCTAGACACGGACCTATGGTAGACAAATTTTGCTTGTCGTTGTATGACTACTGTGTATTAATAAATTGATTGAAAAAAACACTAAACCAACCAAGGAAATCGAAGCCCTAATCTCGACCGAGTACTTAAAAAGACTTATTGAACGAAACTTGAATGAAACCACGGACTCTTGTTGGGCTCTCGTGAAGTTCAAGCCGCCTTTGATCATGTGACCGCGTGCCGGTAACAATTAAACTTTTGTAGAAAACAAGAGTCTAACTAAAAATCCCTTTCGATTTATTTAAATGTCTTAGAAATAATACTTTACAAACACTGCCTCAGCCAGGGTATCGAACTGCTAAATCATCGTGTTAAGATAATTGTTTTTTACACGGTTCCTGTTGCTAGTGTGTCAAAAATCACTACTATTGGAAATCCATTAAGACACTAACGTTAGCAGAATTGACACCCAGATTATCAGTGCAAAAGTGCAGTAATTAGGTATATTCGACGGTTCTCGATAAACCTGACAGACTACTTAACAAATAAGTGCAATAAAACTCTACTAACTGTTATCTGGAAGATACTGAATAAGCAGTATCAAGTGACTGGAATCATCAGGATAACGGGACAACAAGTTCATGACATTGCAATTTCTTGCTATGTACCGTAAACTTTTACTAATTTAGACTCTATTTCATTAAGATAAGGTTGATATACACATCTATAATGATGAAATCCTTGAAAGATTTCGCGGAGTTGTCCACATTACCGGTTTGATCACATAAATGGAATAGGTCCACATTTTTTACTGCAGTTCTCAGGCGTGCAACGATCAAGACAATTAAGATAATCGTTGATAAAAAATATGTTTTTGCAAACATGTATTATGTTTTAAAATAAAATAAATGGATCAAAGATGAAACAGTAAAACTACAATTATTTCGTCAACAAGAAAATATATTTTGAATATGAAATTTGATCTTTCAGTTAGTTGATTTGTTAGTTGTACCAACATACAACGTTGTCATATCTTGGAAAGAAAAATATCATCCGTTCTCCTATGAGTTTTGAAAATAGGGGAGCGTTATAACAATATTAGCAAATGACGCCTATTCAATGCATGAAGAGCCCCGTACTATGGCAGCCATTGTTCAGCTCGATACTTTTTCATATCCATTTCGGGGAGGCAGCGGCGTATCGTGTATACAGCCACGGCTTCTTCGTTATTTAATCAAGCATTATGCCATTTGCTTCCCGGGCTTCGCTTAAAATAAAAAAATCTATTCGGGCCGGAATATTTTCTTGCGGGAGTCGTTGAGTGATTTCATTTGGATGAACGCATACTTTATTTGGAGTTACAGAATTTTTTTCAAATACGTTTGCATACCTAAGTATTCCTTTTTATAGGTAAACTTTTAATCTAATAGGAATGTATATTCTAGTTGCCACTTATTAATGTTTGGCAGCGTGCCAGAAAAAAATGGAAATACCTAAAGTTTAAAAAAATTGAAAAATAAACGACGAAATATTACACCAAGGATAACTGGCAGGTTTGATTAAATTTAATATTTGAGTATGAACAAAATGGTAAATATAGCGTACATATTTCACGTACTTTGTATTCGAGTTAGATACAAATTTACAAATACCATATTCAACTATTTAATATAAATTTTGTCCCTATTACTACTCTCTCTAGCTGGTATGTAGAATGATAATTAAAACAGTACCTACGTAGGAAGTGGAAGAACAAATGTTTTCCCGCCTCTTTTGATAGCTGTCATAACTTTCATTCCTCGAAAGACAATTAAAACTACCCCGTCTAAAGTCTAGCCATATATTTACACCATATTCACTGTCACCCTCGTAGACCGAAAGAAAGGCGTTAATAACCGAGAGAGGGCTTCGTTATCTCTAGGCAGACGGCACACGTCTGAATGGGGCTATTCGACGTGGCACTGACGACAACGAGGACGGGAAGTTGGCAAAACGTCTACCTGGACTTTTCAAAATATGCCCAGTTTCAGCCCATTAGATTTAACTGGAAAGTTTTACACCAATGTCTATGAAATTTACCAAATAACCTTTTAGACAAAACTTGCAAGCCGAGGAAAATACGACCAGTTTGTTGTATTCTCCTTGACACAAGTTTAACTTGTAACATCTTCGATCGTCAATGTCAAAAACTTTCCCTGTGTGCCTTGCACGCTGAAATACCTGTATGATGCAAAATGCTGTATCAGTGGCGTTATATTGGTCATCACAAATTTGATACTTGGTGTACTGAGATGTAGGCTCTGCTTAGTTCAGACACCAGCTCTCACAATCTTTACTTGTTTTCTTAATGTTAGATTGTGGAGAGAAATAAAGAAATTTTGATTTTTTTAATCCGCTGAGTAGACACGCTAAGAAAAGAACGTGAAATTATTTTTTTGCGTGGGGTGTTAAAAATTGGACTTGTTGAAAAAGCCCATTTTTGACCGGGCATGTGCCCATGGGTGACGTTTTAAGCATTGCCCCTCTTAATTAAGAGAACCGCCGAGTGGTCTGGAAGCGGCGCACAATGCCCGCCATCATCCAGCTAGTTTGAAAGGCATTGTCGTGAAACGAGAATGCGACTGTCTGCTTTTCAATTTTACTGATAGTTTTTAAGGTAACTATATAAGGAGAGTTTGATGTTCCGTCTGATATTTCCCTCATATTGCTCATTCAGTCACAGATTTTGCTGAACATCCTTAGCTATTACTTATATCCCAGGAGTTGATTTCTACGATTATAAGGCTATATTATAAAGGCCAATGTTTAAGAAAATTGACAATGATTAAGTGTGAAATAAATACCAAAAGTAAAGTTAATATTTATTATTATTTAATAGCCATCAATGTCCCAGTACTGGGCAAAGGCCTCTCTCTCCAAAGTAAACTTGGGATTTTAAAATACACAAGTAGAGATTAAAATCAATTCAAAGAGTGATGAGTGTAGAGGAAGCAAAAGAGATCTGTAAGGATCGTAGCAAGTGGAAATCGCTAGTTTCTGCCTACCCGCGGGAAAAAGGCGTGATAATATGTATGTATGTATGTATGTAAAATCAATTCAGTTTAATTTTGCGATCAAACTATATATAAATATCTAAAATAAACTGTACTCATAAGCTTAAACGGGGATCTTTCATAATATTGAAAGATACTCCTTTGTGTCGAGTCATTCGCAAAGACCACAGGGCGGCTTTCACTAGATCAGAGGGTACGATCCTATTCATCCTCCTTAGTTACTCTTTACGGCTGAACCCGGGTCTCCATTCAATAATGATGTGAGGTACAATCCTGAAAATATTAGGTTCATAATGTATCCCTGACTTGACTGATATATGATATAACGTATACATTTTGAAAATGACGTCATGAAAAGTCGTTTTAGGCACGGTTTTTAATATTGGGTAGGATTTAGATTTTATCAATAAATGAAGTGCTTTCGTAATTCACATTTATCCAAGTAACTCAAAATATAAGCACACTATAATTTGTTACTCTCTTTATACTGTGATATTACCAATATAACTAGTGGTTCTGTGAGAACAGTAGACCTCGCGAGCCCTTCCACGAAATAACCGATATTTTACCGTGTCCCTGGCTTAGAAGAGTTTTGACACCAACCTACCAATGCTTGAAAGAAAGTAAAAAGTCTCATATTTTACTCATAAGCCCAAACATGTTCTTGTGGTTGGTCAATACCACAAAAAAAAATTACTGAAACCTGCCTTTTTTGCCTCGAAATAATATAAATAATAATAATAAATATTTACGGACAAATCACACAAATTGAGTTAGCCCCAACGTAAGTTCAAGACTTTACGGAAAGCTTATTTTACAATACTATATTTTATAACAAAAACATATATAGATAAATATACAAAACCCACGTCAATCGGAAAAAGATTATTTTCCATCTTGACCCGACCGGGGATCGAACCCTGGGAGCTCTTGTGTGGCCGTCCGGCGTGACGATCGTTAGGCCACGGAGGTCGTCAGTCGTCAGAAATGCATGGTACCTATTGGTTATATGTATATGTAATTTGCGCAACAAAATTAAAGTTAAAAAAAAGTTCAATTTGAAATCAAATCTCTCAGATTAGTAGGTATGTAGGTATTATATACATATATTACTTTTTTAATAATACAATGAAGTTTTTTATATCAGATTTATTTCTAATACGATATAATTAAATAAAAATTATAATTTTTATTTTTAAAATACGACACTCAATAGCGAATTTGTGAGTATTAAAAGCTTTGCTGCGCCATCTATTGATTTTTTGTGATGAGAATTTAAACTATATATAGATTTACAGCGGTTTTATTGAATTTCAATATGTTGTTCAGACATAAAAGTTGCATCTTAATAAGAATAACAAAAAATTTTAATGACATTTTTGATTTTTTTTTAAATATCTGAGATATGAGGTTTTTTTGATATTTCCGCCATTTTTTTAAATTCCGAAAAACTGGCTCGACTAAAAAATTCTATAAAATTACCAAATCTGCTCACAAAATTTCATGAGAATCGGTTCAGAAATGCGACCTGTAGGCGATAACATCCGGACAGACAAAATAATTTTCGGCTAGCGGAAACTGAGACGCTTCGCTCGCTTTGCTCGCTCGGTCAATTATAAGTACCATTTATCAATAAATCTAGTAATAATAACACATTTTATCATTGTACCTTGCACCCCTTACCCAATGGTGACAGATCTACGGATTATTGGCCAAAATGAATTGCTTCCATTCAGAACTGGACAATGCTTTGAATGACGCACAATGGCTGAAGTGGGTCGTATAGGGAACATAATGGTAGAAGTTTTCACATAAGATTTTAATTTCCTACTACTAGCAAAATATAAAAACAATGTTACCTTTTTCGTCGGGTTTGGTAAATAAAGTTTTATTTTATGTATTTTTACCTCCATAAAAAGGAGAAAGAAAGAAAGAAAATTTGTTTATTTGACATTTCACAAACAAAGAGAACAATAACATAAATCTTATACAAAACAGATACATAATATTTGTGTAATATCAAAAAGGCCCCCTCTCAGCATATTGTTGCAGTAAAAACCACAACGCTGATCTTCCGAGGCACCATTAAAAATAACATAAATTAAAACAAATACAAATACAAAACAACATACAAAATAAACGCCACACTTGTAAAACTATCAATCAGAGGCGACGCTTCACCATCTCCACAGAAATAACACACAATTTATAATATGTATAGATATTTTTTGCACAATTACACATACGAGTACTTATATATATTCGTTGTAAACTAAATTATAATTTAGGTAATACCTTCATAAAATTAGTAAGGAAGGGAGTTAGTACATAACGCAACGCTGCACTATTGCGACTTTTGAGCATCTAAAATATATTTTTTGAATTTAATTTTAAACATTTTAATATTTAAACATTGTCTCATAGGAGGTGGAATGTTATTCCAACATTTCGTTGCAGCGTATTTGAAACTGCCACGAAACGCAGCAGTTCTACATCTAGGACAGATTAAGCGGTTAGGCCCTCTAGTTCTATTGGTAAATTTTAATTTGTTAAATAAATACGATGGACTTTTGTTCCTAATAACACCAAAGAGTAATGATGCCAGGTGAAGAGTGCGTCTAGATTCCATATTAAGAAGATTGTTTTGGTTCAGATATGGTGTTATATGAGCTCTTCTGGGAATTTGAAAACAGAATCGAGCACAAGAATTCTGTAAGCGCTGAATAAGCTTTTTGTACGGTCCAACAAACATCCTCCAATCACCACATCAGCATAGTTAAGTTTCGATAATATTAGCGACTCGCACAAGCAGATACGAGATTCAATGCTTAAGTGCTCACGGATTTGGTATAAAACCTTCAGTCTGTAATAACAGTTTCTGATAGTGTCAATGACATGTTTTTCGAATTGCAGATTACTATCCATTACGACACCAAGATTTTTGGCTTCAGAAACCTCCTGTATTTGGGTATCATTTAACTTTATTACAGGTTTATGACTTTTTATGGTAGAGGTCGTAGCTTTAGTACCTAAGATCAAATATTTTGTTTTGCTTGGATTAAGCACAAAGACCATTATCAACTGACCATAGACTTTCAACTTCAAGATATATTTCAGGGATATATCTTGGTGGCGATAGCAAAGTAATTTGTCCTACAGGAAAGCGCAAAGATTTATTTGTAGTGCCTTTACTGCAGATGAGATTTTCTTTGTTGGTACAAACATGGAACGTTATTGTTCTATGTGTCATATCGTAATAATAGTATCATTTTACAAGCTTTTATAATAAACAAAATAAAGCTTGTAAACGAACATACATACATACAGTATGCCCGTAGCACGCGTGTGCACAATTTGAATTAGTTTTTCTGGTCCTAGATAATTGAAATTGTATACGTTCCGATGGCAATGCATTCTAATGATATGACATGATGATGCACCCAGGACCGGCTTTCAATGAGGGATATGATATGTTCAGAAAATCCATGTTAATACATTAATATGTTCATTTTACACATTGCAGGTTAGTGACTCACTTACGACTTAATAAAAAGTTTAAATAACTTTAAAAATTTTGCAGCAAGCTTTTAAACGCACGAGTTATAAAGATTTTAAGCAGCTTTCAGTTTTTACAAGATATAAAACATCCTTCACATTTAGAGACAGTAAAAAATTTACGACAGAAATATATTTTTTTAAATCATGCAAAAAGCAAGAGAAACGTTTTTAGGAGTTACTTAGTGAAGAATTTAACTTTTAGTAAGTCTTACCAATGTATATTGAGAAAAAAATGATCTTAACCTTAATATAAAAACCAACACAATGAAATCAAATTTTACAAAAAAAAAATCTTTAGGCACAAATTCATTGTTTGATATTACAAAATGAAAAGAATCCCAATATGCTTAACATCAGTCCTGAAAATTTAATAACACACTTTTATTAAGGCGCAATCTCGCAATAATGAAATTACACTGTGAAATACTCAATTTAAAACGCCATTTCTGGCAATTTTTTTCATTCCGAGTTTCTATTCTATTTCATATTTAGTTAATTTATGTATAAAAACACAGTGGAGTGAAAAGCAATTTGAAGTACGAGTAGTTCGTATCGGAAAATTTGTCTCCATTGCGATAGTGGCATGAATCTGGTGTGTACCTTTGGGACTATACCCTGCAATAATTATACTATCCTATAATATAATCCATATATATATAACTCAAAGGTGACTGACTGACTGACATAGTGATCTATCAACGCACAGCCCAAACCACTGGACGGATTGGGCTGAAATTTGGCATGCAGGTAAATGTTATGACGTAGGCAGGCATCCGCTATAAAAGGATTAACGCGAGTGAAGCCACGGGCAAAAGCTAGTCTATGATATAGATATATGCTGAAAATATACCGTGTATAGAACGCGTACCATTTACGGCTTAAGCCGGCCGCACACGTCAGTTTTGTTCGGTACAGAAATCTCAGATCCGGGATCCCGAATGCACGCTTTTCATACAAAATGTCTTACATTTTCCGTTCGGAAAACAAAACGGACGTGTGCGTCCAGTTGAACATTTTGTATGAAAAGCATGCATTCGGGTGTCCGAATCTAACATTTCAGAACGGAAATAAACTGACGTGTGCTGCCGACTTTATAGTCCTCATTAGCGACACGTGCACTTGACGTTGTTGTTTGTGGTACGAATTCAACGAACTAATAGTTCGTTGTACGAATTAATATATCCTGCTAATAGTGTT